>PDLM01000001.1:1240553-1274260 GCA_003369665.1 Coleophoma cylindrospora
TGTTATTTATATCTGTTATTTATATCTGTTATTTATATCTGTTATTTATATCTGTTATTTATATCTGTTATTTATATCTGTTATTTATATCTGTTGTGGTTTAAGGCCGGGATTTAAGCTTGTTGAGCGGATGCGACTCAAAACGAGTAAACGAAGGAGGAAATGGCCACACATTAGGAACTAAGAGTTATGTTTCATGATCTTGAGACGATCAATCTAATGCGGGCAACAATATTAATTACAGAATTCGACTGAGAGAATGTCTGCTACATGAAGTCATTAAGAAAGAATACATGTTCCTAGTCGTCCCCTCGCTATAAATGACCCGCGATCAACCAAACAATGCAGCTGACATAACGACAGTAATGGAAATTTCACGTTGCTAAATTAATCGGCTGCAAGAACAACTGCGTGAAAATGCAACCGCTGGGGAAACCCGACGCAGCCGTATTGTAGTAGATATGAAAACCGGTTGCAGTATTATCATCCGAACTTGCTACATTCGCACAGCAAAAGATGTAGGCACTGCCGGTCGAAGGATTCGTGGCCTTCAGCTCGTTGTACTTCAGCGTGGAGTTGTAAACAGAGCTAAATATTGTCTCCCCATCAGTGGCGGTGGAGCTCCAGAAAAGCTTTCCGCTATTAGGGACAACTCCTTTAGTTACTTGGCGGTAGTAGTACGCATCGTGGGATATGGAATACAACTGCTTCGTGCCAGTAAGCACAAAGATCTCGCGGGTGTTTGGGAGATAATAGTTATCGGTCATGTGAGGTGCAGGATCAGAGAGCGCATAGGACGCGCCCGGATTGATGGGGCGGATCAGCTGAAGATAGGTTTGGGTTCCCGTCGGCGCACCTGCAGCGACAACAACCGTTGTAGTGCTCACTGTAGTCTGAGTAGTACCAGTTGTTGTTGTTACGGTCGTTGAGACACCACTGGCAACTGTGATGATTTGGGTAACAGCAGCCACAATACTGGTGCTGGTTGCCAAAGGTCCCGTAGAAGGGACTGTTGTCCGAGAGGTGGCCGTGACGGTAGGCCCGACCGTGATGACGGAAGTGGCCTGCGTTACCTGGGCAGAGCAAGCTGAGCTTAAGATGGTCGCAGCGAAGGTTGCCAGAGCTGCGGGTGTCGAAAGCGCTTGTCGTTTCGCCAGGGCTTCGGCACTGCGCATTGCACAACCACCACAATCATGGTCGCCGGTTGGTATGTCTCGTTTCTTAACCCCAGATGTACTGACAACGGCTGTAAGAAGAGTAACAGTTGGTGTGATTACTATCACTTGAGTAGTGGTCGAAGATGGGACCGTTGTGAAGCTCGTTATGGTTGGCGTTACGAAAACCGTGGTCGTTCCACCGTTGATTGAGTTTATTGCGGAACTGACGGAGGTAGTTGTTTTGGTAGCAGTAGCATAACGCTGGGTGTAGCCAAGGTAAGAGCTGCAAAATGGTTGATATCCGCTTGCAGAAATGATGGATGTTGCCTGGGCGAACTGATTGACTGCACATTTCAACCATGATTAGTTAAAACTCAGAGCATGGAGGGGATAACTTACCTGTCACAACATAGACTGTTCCTGCCTGGGTACCCGATGGAGGAACTGTAGATGTCGTAGCCTGAGAACCGACTGTGGTTACTGTTGCATAACTTTGGCTATATCCAACGTACACTGTACCCGGGACGGATCCACTAGCAGTTATTGTACTGGCGTAAGCAGCGTTCGACCCAATGAAAGAGGTAATGGTTGTTGTGCTTGCTTGGACCCCATAGATTATGTATCCTGCGCTTGTGGACGTATAAGGTGCTTGGCCGCTGTATAGGTAGGAAGTGGAAATGGTATATGGGGCTGTTGTTCCTACAATATAGGTCCCAGGGACTGATCCGGACGCTGAGATTACACTGGTATAACCTGCACTGCCCGGATCCAACGTAGTAGTTCGAGAAGACGTAATGGCAGCAACCCCATAGATTATATTTCCGCCAATTGTCGAGGCGTATGTGGGTTGGCCGTTGTACAGGTATGAAGTCGTAGTTGTGTAAGGTGCCGTTATACCGACTATGTATGTTCCAGGAATAGATCCTGATGCAGAAATCACACTAGTGTAACCTGCATTGCCCGGAGCTAACGTTGTAGTTTGAGAATACGTAGTGGCTGCAACACCGTACACTATGTTTCCGCCAATAGTAGATATGTACGTGGATTGTCCGTTATACAAGTATGATGTCGTAGTTGTGTAAGGTGCCGGCGTACCTACTATGTATGTTCCAGGAACAGATCCTGATGCAGATATCACACTAGTATAACCTGCACTGCCCGGAGCCAACGTAGTAGTTTGAGAGTACGTAGTGGCAGCAATTCCATAGATTATATTTCCACCGATTGTCGAGACGTATGTGGGTTGGCCATTATACAAATATGATGTTATAGTGGTATAAGGTGCAGGTGTACCTACTATGTATGTTCCAGGAATGGAGCCTGATGCGGAAACCACACTGGTATAACCTGCACTGCCCGGATCCAACGTAGTGGTTCGAGAAGACGTAGTGGCAGCAACCCCATAAATTATATTTCCGCCAATTGTCGAGACGTATGTGGGTTGGCCGTTGTACAGGTATGATGTCGTAGTTGTGTAAGGTGCCGGTGTTCCTACTATATAGCTCCCTGCATTCGAGCCAGAGGCTGAGATGATACTAGTATAGCCTGCTTGACCGGGTGCAAGAGTTGTAGTCGTCGAAACCGTGAGCGCGTCGATTGCAATGATCACGCTTCCCGCAACAGTGGAAGAATACGGAGGCTCGCCATTGTATAGATAGGATGTGCGGGTGGTGTACTGTAAAGGAGTACCTACGATGTAAGTTCCTGGTACAGATCCTGACGCAGAAATGACGCTCGTGTATCCGGTCTGTCCGGGAGGTAGCGTTGAAGTTGTAGAGAAAGTAACTGCGTCAACACCAATCACAATAGTATTGGAGATGGTAGAAATGTAAGGACTCTCTCCTTGGTACAGGTAAGAAGTTCGTATTGGGTATTGTGCAGGAGTGCCAACAATGTAGGACCCCGGAAGCGATCCAGAAGCCGAGACAATGCTCGTGTAACCAGCCTGTCCCTGCGCTAGTAACACAGTCGTTGTTATAGTAACAGCATCAACTCCAATTATGATGTTACCAGAGGAGGTGGAAGTATACGGGGTTTCTCCATGGTAAAGATAGGTTGTAATTGTAGTGTACTGAGCTGGACTGCCAACAATATAAGTGCCTGGATTCGAACCCGACGCCGAGAAAATGCTCGTATATCCACTCTGTCCAGGTGCAAGAGTTACTGTACTTGAAGCTGTTACTGCATCTATGCCAATTATAATGTTTCCTGCCGAGGTAGAGGTATACGGGGCCTCTCCACGATAAAGATACGAAGTTGTGGTAACGAATTGCGAGGGACTGCCAACGATATAAGTTGCAGGAATGGACCCAGAAGCTGGAATGGTGGTTGTGTATCCCTGCTGTCCGGCTTCCAGAGTAGTCGTACTTGAGATAGTGGTAGCGTCGACACCAATGACAACATCGCCGAGATATGTCGATGTATAAGGGACCTCTCCATTATACAAGTATGAGGTTTGAGTTGTGAATTGTCCTGGCTGCCCGTAGATCACTGTTCCTGGCGTACTACCCTGTGCCCTAATTGTCGAGATGTATGAAGGTGCATAAGGTGGCAAAGTAGTTGTAGTGCTGATAGTGCTGACGACAGATCCAACAATGACAAGACCGCCATCTGTGGACACGAACGAGCTTTGTGCAGGATCATTGAGGTAAGTGGTTGTTGTAACGTATTGTGAGGGGGTCCCCACCACGTAGGTTCCAGGAATCGACCCGCTTGCCGAAACAACAGAAGTAAATCCTGAAGAGTATGCTGGAATCGTGATGGTTGTGGTGACTGTGCTCACAACCGAGCCTATTATCACTGTTCCGCCATTCGTAGAGACAAACGCAGATTGTGTAGGATCGTCCAAAAACGTTGTTGAGGTGACGTACGGTGCTGGGGTTCCCACGATATAGGTCCCTGGAGTAGATCCAATGGCAGATATTACTGATGTAAATCCAGTCGCATATGCTGGCAAAGTTGAGGTGATACTAGTGGTACTCACTTGGATGCCTATCAGCACCAAGCCCCCATCTGTAGAGACAAATGATGTTTGTGCTGGATCATCCAAATATGTTGTCGAAGTAATGTATTGTGATGGTGTACCCACTAAGTAAGTACCTTGGACCGAGCCACTTGCTGAGACAACGGACGTAAAGCCCGAAGAGTACGCTGGTAAGGTGGTAGTAGTGCTAATTGTGCTCACCTGTGATCCAATCACAATAGTCTCTCCAGATGTGCTCGTGAATGGAGCTTGGGCTGGGTCGTCAATATATGAAGTAATTGTCTGATAATCGGATGGCGCGCCAATTATGACTGTTCCAAGGACAGCTCCACTGGCTGGAATCGTTGACGAGTATGGTGTAGCATAAGCTGGCAAAGAAATCGTGCTAGTGATTGTGCTGACTTGACTTCCAATAACAACAAGGCCATCAGTAGTCCTTGTGAATGGAGCCTCTGCCGGATCATCAATGTATGAGGTGCTCGTCTGGTAATCGGAAGGCGAGCCAATTATGACTGTCCCAAGAACAGCTCCACTGGCTGGAATTGTTGATAAGTACGGTGTAGCATAAGCCGGCAAAGAGACCGTACTAGTGATTGTGCTGACTTGACTTCCAATAACAACAAGACCACCAGTCGTACTTGTGAATGGAGCCTCTGCTGGATCGTCGATATACGAAGTACTTGTCTGGTAGTCAGAGGGCGAGCCGACTATCACTGTTCCAAGAATCGCCCCACTGGCTTGAATCGTTGATGTGTATGGAATAGCATAAGCTGGTAGGGTAGTCGTCGTAGTGACTGTCTGGACCTGGGTTCCAATGATAACGTTTCCGTCAGACGTACTTGTGAATGGAGCTTCTGCAGGATCGTCGATGTATGAAGTACTCGTTTGGTACTGGGACGGTGATCCGACTATCACTGTTCCAAGAACATCTCCACTGGCAGAAATGGTGGAAGTGAATGCCGTTGCATACGCTGGTATGGTTGTTGTAGTGGTGAGAGTGCTAACCTGAGTTCCAATGACAATAACACCCCCAGTAGTACGAGTGAATGGAGCCTCTGCTGGATCATCGATGTATGAAGTACTCGTTTGATAGTCAGAGGGCGATCCAATTATGACTGTTCCAAGGACATCACCACTAGCAGAAATTGTGGAAGAGAAAGCTGTTTCGTACGCTGGTATGGTTGTTGTAATAGTGACAGTGCTGACCTGAGTTCCAATGACAATGACCCCTCCAGTAGTACTGGTGAACGGAGCCTCTGCTGGGTCATCTATATATGAAGTACTCGTTTGATATTGGGAAGGTGAGCCAACTATCACTGTTCCGAGAATATCCCTACTAGCTGGTATTGTAGAAGAGAAAGCTGTTGCGTATGCTGGTATTATTGTTGTAGTAGTAATTGTACTAACTTGCGTTCCAATAATTACGTTTCCATCTAACGTGCTTGTGAATGGGGCTTCTGCTGGGTCATCGATATATGAAGTAGTCGTTTGATAGTCAGAGGGTGAGCCAATGATGACTGTTCCAAGGACATCTCCCCTAGCTGGGATCGTAGAAGAGAAAGCTGTTGCATATGCTGGTATCGTTGTTGTAGTGGTAACTGTACCAACTTGGGTACCAATAATCACATTTCCATCTGATGTGCTCGTGAATGGATCTTGTGCTGGGTCATCGATATAGGACGTAGTCGTCTGATAATCAGAAGGCGAGCCAATTATGACTGTGCCAAGAACATCTCCACGAGCTGGGATTGTAGACGAGAAGGCTGTTGCATACGCTGGTATAGCTGTTGTAGTGGTAATGGTACTAACTTGCGTTCCAATAATTACGTTTCCTTCTGAAGTAATTGTGAATGGAGCTTGTGCTGGGTCGTCGATAAAAGAAGTAGTCGTTAGATAGTCAGAGGGTGAGCCAATTATGACTGTACCAAGGATGTCCCTACTAGCTGGTATTGTTGATGAATATGCAATAGCATATGCTGGTATAGTTGTTATAATAGTAATTGTACTAACTTGTGTTCCAATAATTACATTTCCGTCCGATGTGCTTGTAAATGGAGGTTGCGCTGGATCATCAATATATGAAGTAGTCGTCTCATAATCAGAAGGCGAGCCAATTATGACTGTGCCAAGAACATCTCCACTAGCTGGGATAGTAGACGAGAAAGCTGTTGCATATGCTGGTATAGTTGTTGTAATGGTAACTGTACTAACTTGGGTACCGATAATTACATTTCCGTCTGATGTGCTCGTGAATGCAGCTTCCGCTGGGTCGTCAATATATGAAGTTATTGTCTGGTACTGGGAAGGCGAGCCGATAAGGACAGTCCCGGCATTGCTGCCATTACCAGGGAATGTTGAGGTAAATGCTGCGGCATATGCTGGCTGAGTTGTAGTGATGGTTATAGTGCTCACTACAGACCCGATTATGATCGTGCCTCCGATGGTAGACGTAAATGGCGTTTGCGACGGATCATCCAAGTAGGAAGTGCTTGTCTGATAATCTGCAGGGGTTCCCACAATGATAACTCCGGGAAGACTTCCACTCCTTGAAAATGTCGATGTAAAAGCTGCTGAATCGGCAGAAATCGTGGTTGTGGAGACTGGTGTAGATACTGGGCTGCCAATGTAGATTGTGCCGCCTGAAGTCGAAGTAAAACCACTCTCCGTTTGATCCAAGTACGAAGTAATGATCTCATATTGTGCAGGTGTCCCGACGATAACCTCGCCTGGTGTGTTGCCGCTTCGCACGATTGTTGACGTATATCCTGCCGAGTCGGCTGACAATGTTGTCGTAATAGTAGGAGTCGACACAGGACTACCAAGTAGAATAGTTCCGTCGGCAGTTGATGTGAAAGGGCTGTCTGTTTCATCCAAGTAAGTCGTTTCCATTACATAATCTGCTGCAGTAGCAAAAATCACGGTGCCCTGGATACTCCCAATGGCAGAAACAGTTGACGTGTAGCCACTCTGTCCAGCGGAAAGAGTCAAAGTCGTAGTAAGAGTAGACACTTGAGTTCCAATGACTACTTGATCCCGACTTGTTGTCGTAAATGGCGTTTCTCCATTATCTAAATAAGTTGTCGAAGTCACATACACAATTGCACTCGGTGAGCCAATCAGTACAGTACCCGGGGTTGAATCTACAGCCAGCTGTGTGGAAGTAAATGGGGAGGAAAATGCGTCTATTCCACTGGTAACTGTAACTGTTTGTGCATCGACACCAACCAGAACCTCATCCCTGATCGTAGAAGTGAATGGTTGTTCTCCATTATCGAGGTATGTTGTAGATGTGTAAAAAAGGATCGGGTTTGGCGAACCCACAATAATGGTTCCTGGAATGGAGCCGGAAGCTGGTTGCGTTGAAGTGTAGCCCGATGAGAATGGGTCAATGCCACTTGTGATTGTGACGGTCGTTGCATCTACACCGATCAAAACCTGATCACGACTTGTAGAAGTAAACTCTTGTTCCCCATTATCAAGATAGGTTGTACTGGTCTGGAAAGATATTGAATCTGGCTGACCAATCAGAACTGTACCAGGCGTTGATCCTACCGCGGGCTGTGTGGAGGTGAAGGTGGGAGAAAATGGATCGATCAAGGTAGTGATAGTCACTGTCGCGGCCTCCACACCAATAACAATTTGATCGCGGCTGCTGGAAGTAAACGGAGTCTCTCCATTGTCCAAATAGGTCGTCGTCGTAAAATACGAAGCTTCCCCTGGCGAACCAATGACGACGGTAGCTGGAACGCTGCCTGAAGCTGGAATAGTCGACGTATAAGGGGCGGAAAATGGGTCAATAGAATCCGTGATTGTCTCAGTCAGCGCATCTACCCCAATGAAGATTTGATCTCGACTGCTTGAAGTGAAGGGTGACTCTCCATTGTACAGATATGTTGTCACAGTATAGTAGGTCGCCGTAATTGGGTTTCCTATGACAACGGTGCCTGGTGTACTTCCAATGGCTTGTATCGTAGAAGTGTAAGGCGTTGTGAATGGATCCAAATCAGAGGTGACCGTGAAGTAAGGAACATCGACGCCTATTTGAACGACCGATTGAGAGGTTCGCGTATATGGTGTTTCGTTATTATCAAGATACATGGTCTCCGTTGTGTAGGAGATAGCATCCGGTGATCCGATAATGACAGTGCCGGGAATATTTTGTGATGCAGGAACTGTGGAAGTATACGCCGAAGAAAATGGATCTAGTTCTTGCGTAATAGTATAGTATGGGACATCATATCCAATTTGAACTAAGGACCCAGAGGTACTTGTAAAAGGGGACTCATTATTATCCAAGTATATGGTTTCCGTTGTGTAGGATACGGATGCTGGTGATCCAATAATGACAGTGCCAGGAGTAGATCCTGATGCAGGGACTGTGGTCGTATAAGGAGCGGAGAATGGATCGATGGTGGTAACGAAAGTGCTCGTCGGTACTTCATAGCCGACTAGGACATTGAACCCCGAAGTAGATGTGAAACCAGGCTGGCCATCATCCAGGAACGTCGTTGTGGTGACAAAGTCAGAAGAAGTAGAAGAAACTGTATCGGTCGGGGTAAATGATAATGTTGTACTGTCAGAAGTTTGGGCTGAGTCGCTAGATGTAAGGCTACTTGTAGGAATATCTGTAGTTTCACTTGAGGTTGAGGACAGCTCTGTTGAGCTACTTTCTGAGGTTGAACTGCTTGAGTCACTAGTGATACTAAAATCGGTCGTGGTCGATGAGTCCGAGGAAGTAGAGGAAACCGTTTCAGTCAAGGTTATTGATGATGTTGTGCTGTCTGAGCTACTTTCTGATGTTGAAGAACTCAAGTCACTAGCGGTGGTGGTAGCATCGGTTATACTGTCTGAGCTGCTCTCAGACGTTGAAGTACTTGGGTCACTAGTAGTGGTAGTATCGGTTATACTGTCTGAGCTGCTCTCCGACGTTGAAGTACTTGGATCACTAGTGGTGGTAGCGCCAGTTATATTGTCTGAGCTGCTTTCTGAGGTTGAAGAACTCAAGTCACTAGCAGTGGTGGTAGTATCGGTTATACTGTCTGAGCTACTTTCTGACGTTGAAGTACTCAAGGCACTGGTGGCGGTAGCGTCGGTATTACTGTCTGAGCTGCTTTCTGAGGTTGAAGAACTCGAGTCACTAGTGGTGCTAGTATCGGTTATACTGTCTGAGCTGCTTTCTGATGTTGAAGAACTCGATTCACTAGTGGTGGTAACATCGGTTATACTGTCGGAGCTGCTCTCTGATGTTGAAGTACTTGAGTCACTGGTGCTGCTACCATCAATCGTGGTCGATGAGTCCGAGGAAGTAGAAGAAACTGTTTCAGTCAAGGTTATTGATGATGTTGTGCTGTCTAAGCTGCTTTCCGGGGTTGAAGAACTCAATTCACTAGTGGTGGTAGCATCGGTTATACTGTCCGAGCTGCTATCTGATGTTGAAGTACTTGAGTCACTAGTGCTGCTACCATCAATCGTGGTCGATGAGTCCGAGGAAGTAGAAGAAACTGTGTCAGTCAAGGTTATTGACGATGTTGTGCTGTCTGAGCTGCTTTCCGAGGTTGAAGAACTCAAGTCACTAGTGGTTGTGGCGTCGGTTATATTGTCTGAGCTGCTTTCTGAAGTTGAAGAACTCGAGTCACTGGCAGTGGTAGCGTCGGTTACACTGGCTGAGCTGCTTTCTGAAGTTGAAGCACTTGAGTCACTAGTGCTGCTAGCATCAGTCGTGGTTGAAAGTGGATCTGTTGAGCTGATTGTGGGGCTCAGGATCGCGTCAGTCGAGCTTGTGAGGCTGCTAGTTGAATCAGGACTCGAAACACCGGAAGTTAGACTACTAGTTGTTGCTTCTGTGGTGAAGTCGCTAGATGTGGTATCACTTGTGGTAGTTACTGAAAAGTCGCTTGACGAAGTGCTATTAACATCCAAGTTATCCGTAGTTGAAGTTGGGATAAGCTGGGTTGAGCTCGAGTCGTCAGAAGATGATATGGTGTAACTACTGCTACTTGTGGTAGAATCACTGGTTTGGTCTGTCGATGCTGTTACATCAGGAGTAGTAGTGCTTGAACCTTGTGAGCTAGAAGTTAAGGAAATTCCAGGATCACTGCTAGTATCGCTTAGCACAGTGCTCGCTGGAGTGTCGGAAGTAGTAAAATCCGAGCTAGTCGTCGAAGTTAAGCCTAAATCATTTGATGAAGTGGTGGAAAGGTCCAAAGACAGCGTATCTGAGCTGAGGGTTGAAGTCGTAGATTCGCTCGTTGAAGTAAAAGAAGCGGAGTCCGAGGAAGACGAGTCTGAGCTAGGTGGTGTAGAACTACGATCGCTAGTTGAAGTGCTAGATCCCAGATCAGTGGTCGAGGAACCTGTGGCAGGCAAAGAGCTTGTGGTGGAATCACTTGCAATCGTGCTGGTGATAAGATCAGAGCCTGATGAACCTGAACTGGACGACACAGAAACGGAATCTGATGGCGCACTGCTAGAGCTAACAGTGGATGAAACACTCAGATCTGTGCTGCCTGCTCTAGACGAAGTGCTCGTGGTAGAGCCCAGGACAGTGGCAGAAGAATCTGTGGCCGACAGAGAGCTTGTGATGGAAGCACTGGAGACAGTGGAATCACTAGCAATAGTGCTGGTGGTATGATCAGAGCTTGATGAATCTGAATTGGGTGACACAGAAACAGAATTTGTTAACGCTCTGCTAGAGCTAGTTGTGGATGAAATACCCGAATCTGTGCTCCCAGCTCCAGACAAAGTACTCGTGGTAGAACTAGGAACCCCAGTGGTTGTACTTGAGACTGGGCTATAAGAATCTGATCCGTTGAGATCTGTTGAGCTTGCCGCGGAGCTTGAGGAAGTGAGTTGGCTATTATTTCCTGTGGAGTGGGAAATACTCGAAGAAGAGTTTGAGCTACTTGGGATATCTGATGTTGTCTGAGACTGCTGGATGGAAGACGTTGTTTGAACCTGAGAGCGGGTAGTAGTGGATTGAACCGAAGGGGACTGAGACCCCGAGAAGTCGGTTGTTGAAGAACTACGAACCGAACTTGACGGAAGTAGACTGGTGGAACTGTCTTCTGATGTTCTGGTGGCCGATGCAATTGATGATAGTTGGCTGCTGGCAGTTGTAGTGGTCGAGTCTGAAAGGCTTTGGGACATATCAGAACTTTTTGAGCCAGTACTTGAATTTGCGCTGCTAGAGCTGCTTTCTGCTGAAGTGGTTGATAATGAATCCGAACTAGCCAGGCCAATACTACTAGTTCCCGAACTACTCGTTGTTTGTGATGGTGAACTGGAACTTGAGAGTGAAGAAGTTTCTTCCGTAGAGCTTGAAGATATTGTCGGAGACGTAGCAGCAGACTGCTGTAATGGATCTGTGCTCGCACTACTGGTTGAGCTTCCTGAAGGATTGGATACGCTGCTAAAGTTATAAGCTGAGCTCGACTGCGCAAAATGTTCCAGAAAATAGTACATACCTAATTTGTGATGATGAACTTTCCGTTGACGCAGGCAGTTCTGATGTTGTACTTGTTGCTGTTGCTGGAAAGTCGAAGTTCTGCGCTGCGGTAACCTCAGGAGGACATATTCCACCTATGAAAAATCAGAATAGAACTAAGACTCAATGGTGAGAGTCCTGTCGTCACGCTTCACTTACCCCCCTGATAGACCAAAGAGATAGCAGTGCAATTACTAGGAAGCAGTCCTTGATAAACGGCGATCACAACACCTTCTGTTGTGTTGCAGAATCTTGCGGACCCACCCTCAAATAATGAATTAGCCCATGTAAGAATGCCTCCTGTAATAGTAAATTTGTCAATGATGGTTGCTGCAGGATCCCAAGTGGATGTAAAAACCGAGTAATTTTGTCCAGGAATCGCTCCGTAGTATCCTCCACCGCCCGTTGCTAAGTTACTACTACTAATAGCGAAAAGAGTTGCAGGTTTGCAGGGATCTGCGATTATCCCTTGAGAGCTGACATAATTAGTGTCGTTTGTCGGGGTAGTGTCTGAGCCATTCTGTCTTTTAGCTAAATCGATATAATGTCCATTAAAGAGTTGTTCTGCAACTGGTAAGGTGTCGAAGCTTTCTTGTCTTTTCTGGTTGCCGTTGATAGTTTTGTTTTGTACTGGCTGAAGTAGAAACACAATATTACTAGCGAAAAAATAGTGTCAGTATGAAAAGCTAGCAGGAGAACAGGCAAAAAACTTACTCAGCCACTGTTGGGGACGCGCTTGGCTGGCTGCTTGTTGTTCCCTGCACAGGGGGATTATTTGATGCTTGCGTACTTGTAACCACTATACCCCCTGTAGGTGCAGTGGAGATTGAAATTGACGTAGCTGACACCACCACAACTGTGGAAATGGGCTGCACGATTGTTGTTACAGAGCCAGAGTTACTAACGACCGTGGTACTATAAATGATTGACGAGGACAAAAATGTGGGGAAAAGCGACACACTCGTTATTACTGAGTCAGAGCTACTAGTAATTGTAGAGCTTTGGGCTGTTGAAGTCCCAAAAGAAACACCACCAAAAGTTGAAGTGGTTGATACCAGATTGAATGTGGATTGTGGCTGCGATGTGGTTGTCTGTGGGCCAGAAATATTTCCGGATATAAATGTCGTGCTACTGTCCGGGGCTGATATTGTGGTACTCGAACTAGAGATGGTTCTAGTGATAACAACCGTGGAAACAGGCTGCAAGAAGGTTGTTTGAGAGCCCAGGATGCCGGAAACCACCGTATTGTAAATAGTGGAGGTCTGGACTTGCTCATTGCCGTTAGCTGTAGTTTCTGAGGTTGAAGTTGGGTCCGAGACCAAAACTGTAGAAACTGGTTGCACGATCGTTGTCGGTATGCCTGAGTTAACGGTGACCACGGTGCTGTATATTGTCGATACTACTGCTGATAACGTCGATTCTGGCGGAGTAACTGTGAAGGTGGAGAAAGGCAATAAAGTAGTCATCTGGGACCCTGAAACCTCAGATACAATGGTGCTATAGAGTGTTGTAATAATCTGTGAAGAGCTATATATAGACGGATAGATGATTGAGGTAGACACTGGCTGTTGGATCGTGGTTCCGTCAGAGACATGAATGCTGAATATTGTTGAAACTGAATAGCTTTGTTCGCTAAGAGTAATTACAAATGTTGACACTGGGTTTATGGCAGTCGTTAATGAGCCCAGGGTACTAAATATGCTTGTTGCATATGCTGTTGAGGTTGTGTATGAAGGATATGACGGGGGCTGTGGAATAGCCGTTCCTAACACTATTGACGAAGGTGACCCCAGAGTAGGAACTTGAACCCCAGAAGTTCCTGGCCAGCCAGCTGCACCTGCTTGCTCTCCAAAATTGGTCCAGGTGGTCGCGGACTCCGAAGTCAACGATAATATGTCACTACTTCCAGCAAGCGCTGAAGATGATGCAGTAAAAGTCGTCGTGTATATAGTAGTTGAAGCTGGCCTCGTAATTACGATTGTGTTCCCACTCTGATCAGTACTGGTTGAAGTGTATTCTGGGAGGACCGATGTTACCACCGATATGACATCCTCTCCGGGCAAAACTAATGATGGTGGAGGAGTGACAGCCATTGTGTAGCTAGTTGTGTCAGTGGGCTCTAATGTAGTAAATATGAGACCTCCATTCGTTTTTGTTTGACTACCTGGATCGGTGCTTTTAACAGTAGGCGTGAGAACTAAGCCAGGAATAGCATTTTGCGAGTTTGACTGAGAGTCTGGGATTTCGAGCGAGGTCTGCGGAACGTCACCGAGCGTCGTAGCAAAAATGGTTATTATTTTGGTGTAGTAACTCAGAGATCCAGGCTGAGTGATAACGATAGTTGCCCCCGGCCCTAAGGCAGTTGATGTGACCCCAGGAAAGGAAACTGTAATTACGGATGTAATGACAGATTCGTATTCAGTGATAGCCACGCCAACATAATCCGAAGGGTTAATGGAACCTCTTGTTTTCGTAGTTGCCGGAATCACCAGGTCGATTGTGTATATGCTTGTCGACTCTGGTCGTGTTGACACAAAAGTGGTTCCATCTTCAGTGAAAGTCACCACACTTTGTAGAAATATTGTGGTGACTATTGATTTAACTGTTGACTCCGGGATCACAAAACCTGCCCCAAGCTCAGAGATGGTCTGGAAATCAACACTAAATTGCGGAGCTGTGTTGGCATTGCCACTTGGATTTTGTCCTGTATTACTAGAAGGTAAATTTCCAGGCCCCGGGGACGCAAATTCTGGACTCGTAATGCCATTTGGAATATTAAAGTCCGTTGCTGAATATATGGCAGGAGGCTGTTGTGACGAGGTTCCAATTTGTGGGTTGAAAGGAGCCGGGGTTGTGGGTAATTTGCTGCCAGTAATATATTGCGTGATGTATTCAGTGAATGTTGCTGTCGTGTGTAGAAAGGTTGGCGCGTTCTCGACAATCAAAGAAGCATCCGAGTTGACAGTAATTGTCGTGTTTGTTGATATTGAGGTATTGAAGCAGACTCTATACTGGCTGACAGTAACTACTGATGCAAAGGGACCTATACAAGTAGCTTCATTTTGTCTAAATTCTATGCACTCAGCGATAGGGAGAAGTAGAAGGAAGATACTCAACATAGCTAATGCTTCCATAGGATGGAAGTTTCTAGGTTTAATCTCAACGCACAGATGTCATGCTACCGGTGGTGCAGTTGCCGCCAAACTGGACACAGTCTTCAGTCGACTCTTATTCCGTTGAAAGCATCTTTTCAAGCACCATTGGGCTCTCCAAGATTCCCTACAAAGATGAAAGACTGGGGAAAATATACCGCTATGATTATTTCCCAATTTCGGAAGCTACACCTGTGATGTTTTGTTTTGAAAGGACGGAGTCTCGGATCCAAGGAGCTCCACTTGTGTAACAGAGCATGCAGAAACCGGCTGTTCTATGATCCAAGGCTCTGCCCGAAGAATGATCTAAATTGCACTACCACCAAAAGAATGGCTCCGTTTCCTGCTTCGACTTTGTTCTTGACTGGCAGTTTACTCCCGTGTCTCGCGCGCTTACATTCCCCATTCAAAAGTCTGTTGCGGCCGTCCAAGGGACCGTGACGCAATACATATGATACTAAGATGTTTGCAGTACATTATGTTAGTTCACGATCTTAGCCAAGATTATGAACATCTGGCGAAGAAGGAAACAAGGGGAGTCGGGTGAATTTGGTAGTTATGGCGTGTCATGTTTATGTAGCACTTGAGCATGATTGGTGTTTTCCTGCCAGATCGAGAAACTTTGAGGCGTATCAGCCGAGGTACAGGCCGCATTCGACAGCATGGACTCGATCTGGCTAACAAAGTATAATGCTTTGAGTCGAGTCTTGACGCCACCAAACGACCGATCTCCGAGGGCGGCTGAATCAAGCGACAATCTCTTTGCTCGCTTACCACGTTAATGCGATCTCCCGCCTGTCAAATTCGCTTGCCTAGCGATATTGGTCTAAGTGTGAGGCTTTTAACTTTATCCATCGACTGAAGAATGCCCAGAGAATGATATCATCGTGAATGGGCGTTCCGCCACCCGATGCCAGCGCACCCTGGACTGTAGTTGTTCCTGCGCTTATCAAGGGTCTTCCCCTCAAGCAGGCGAGTCTGTCAAACTAGCCAGACCAGTTTCCGGGGGGATGGGTTTGGGGGCCCAGACTTACTTCCCTTGGCGTGATGTACATGGCCCATCATGAGAATACGCCCCTCAACTTCCGTTCATCTCGAATACTATACCTCACTTCTGTAGTCGGCAACATATCTGCGCTGTGAGATATTCGACATGGCATGGGCAGCGGCAGCGGTTCTGCCGGACACTATCCTGCCGATTTGTCCAACTCTATTTCCCATGCCGCAGCTCACAATCACTATTCTGGAACCAACCATTGTATGAATCACCACACGATTGCGCTTTCACCTTGTTGATTGTTCATTTAGTCCACATACTGTCCTACATGCGACTTAGCGAAGAGCGCTGGCCTACCCTATACGACTACATATGAACAGGTGTATGGAAATGTTGGTCCAACAGGATGGTTCGATAAGACCTACACAATCGTAAGCCCCAAAAGAAGACTCGGCCATCTATAGAATTTTGCTCATGCGAACCATAGACAGGTGTCTGCACGGGGACAACACCCTTGGCCACCGGTGTTGTGAGTTCAGGACTGCTTGCTCAAAGTTGCCAAGCTAACAGTTCTGCAGCCGTCAGGATTCACTACTACTGCCGTAGTCTGTACAGCATGCTCTGGTATGTTCCCCAGTAGTCCAGAACAAGGGGCCGTTTTCTCATACTTCTAGGATCACCCACATTGACAATAACAACACCTATCGCAGCTTTACAATCTCAAGAAAGCTTACCCACGTCAGCCTCAACTAAAAATCCGAGCCGGACAACTGCAGCTGTAACCAGTTCACAAACCAATTACATTGCATCAGGATCAACAGCCACAACTACGTTTACACCCATGGTTTCAGCACCACCATCGCAAAACAATACTGGCGCCGCTGCTCCTACCCCGAATATATCAAGTGAGCTTGACAGCTTATTTTCTCAAGTATTCTCATCGCTGGGGGTTATGATTTTCAGGTCAGGAATCTCGACTACCGGCGTCGTGTCAGCAACGCCTAGTGCTTCAATTATTCCATCTCACAGCGACATAGCAAGTTCATCCGCATTAGATGCAACGGCCAATTCACCAACAGATACTCCTCAAACAAATACTGGAACAGGGTCACCCATTACCACCACTGCAAGTTTGCCATCGCCGCCATTGCCCTCGTCACCATTGGCACAAAGTAGCTCGTCCCAAAGCGCGAACCCTACTAGCCCTACCACATCTTCGGCAACAAGATTTACCTTGAAGCGAGATGTTTCCTTCGCGACATCATTGATTTCTGGCCTTCTTATATCATACATGTATTGAGACCTATTCGAGGTCTAAAGCATGCTATTTGCAGCGACTCTTTTCTATGTTCAACAAAGCACTGCATCTTGTTTTTTACTCTTGTTGATTTTGCGGCATTCGTTGAGCGGGGCTTAGCGGGAAATGGGGTCGCTCAACTACGGTTTTGCATTATGAGCAATGCCACAAACTAGAATAATTTAAAGGATCGACTCGAATACAAGTTTCCCGTCCATTCCCAGTCCAATGTTTTGAGACTAATATGATCTTTTTTTCGTCGCCAACAGCACGAGCGTCGAATACCTGACTGGCAGCCGTAACAGCAAGGTCCATTTCACGGTGCCATGGGTGCGATATCATATTATCTTCAAGTTACGTCACACAATCCATTTATCCCGGAACTCTGTACCTGGCAGCGCTAAGCTTTCAGGTACCGGACGGCGATAAGGGGTATTACCTTGATTTTCCCAAGCACGCCGATACAAGTCGCACTCCTTCATTCGATACAGTATAGGCTGTTATCAGTCACCTAGGAGATCCGACAAGAAAGCGTTATCAAACTATCGGCTATGAAGACTAGGAGTGGGACTTTCGGAACCTACCATCCTGCCCGGGTCAGGCAGCCGATTATTTGGAAAGAAGCACAATTGTCTATGTTATAAGTTTCAGAGCATGTATCATCTAGTTGCTACTCAAGGCTACTCGTCTCCAATTGGATACCGGCACCATGACAAGAACTTTTGGCCAACTTCTCGCGGGTGTGGCTTTGTCCCAGTTGCCCTTCTTGGGTTCCTGTCTCTCAGGCGCCCCAACTGGAAGCTCATTGAATGGCACTTTTGTCGGCACCCATAATTCGTATTATGGCGTTGATACGTTCTTGGGCATCCCATATGCGCAACCTCCTCTGAGTTCGCTGAGATATCGCGCTCCACAACCGTCAAACTCGAGTTGGTCGGGTGCAAAGAATGCCACCACATTTGGCGATCAATGCGTTGGTTACGGTGTAAGCACCATAACTTGCAGATGATACTTGGATAACATTTACTGATAAAAGTTTGTGGCCAGTCGGATACGGAAACGACTGGTGTTCCAGTATCAGAGAATTGCTTAGTACTAAATATTGTTCGACCTTCTGGCTATGAGAACACTTCTCTTCCTGTCGGAATCTGGATCCACGGGTGAGTACCACCCCTCCCCCACTTTTTCGCCCTCTGTAGATGTAGATACCGTGTGCGAGTGTTATTTCAAGGACAAGGCTTATCGAGATTTTAGCGGTAACTATCAACAAGGCAGTAGTGCCGATCCAAGGTATAATCTCACATTCATCGTCCAAAGCTCCGTAGAGGCAGGAAATCCAATCATTGCGATTGGCATTAACTATCGACTGCACAGTATGTACCATCACGCCGCGTTTTGATTCATGAATTCGAAACGGTCAACTGATAATTCCGAAATTGTTTAGCTTGGGGATTCTTGTTTTCTCAGGAAATCAAGGACGCAAAGATCGGCAACCTGGGTCTTCGTGATCAGCGGTAAGCATGGCCGACCGGTTTTCGGTGCTGGATTGTGCTGATAATTTAACCAGCGCGGCAATTTTATGGGTCAATGAAAACATTGCTGGGTTTGGAGGCGATCCCAATAAAGTCACTATCTGGGGCGAAAGCGCGTACGAGAAAGCCTTGTTATAATCTTTTGTTGCTCTTACTAATGCCATAAAGTGGAGCGGGATCAGTCGGGGCGCAACTCGTGGCTTACAATGGCAGTCATGGTGGACTCTTCAGAGCTGCGATAGCTGAAAGTGGATCGCCCATAAGGTGAGTTGAGGAGCGTCTTGAGGCTGGATTATTGCTGATCAAAATCCTTTCTAGTTGGAGCAGGTGTAAGTTCTAATATTCACAGGCGCTTGCTCGAAAAAACTGACTTGGATTGTTAGACGCTCCGATATCTGAGCATCAAAGCTTATATGACAATATCACCATCGCTACAGGATGCAGCAATGCCACTGATACGCTGGATTGCCTTCGGTACTTGCCATTTGAAACCCTCAATAACGTCCTCAACTCTTCGGTCACAAGCGATGATGTAAGTCCTCAATGGTGGGGTCGGTAGAAGGATCATATCTGAGTATTTATAGCTTCAATACCCTGTCATCGATGAGGATTTCATCCTACAAGATCCGACCACGCAACTTCTGAACGGCCAGTTTGCGAAGGTGCCGTTCCTGATCGGTGCCAACTTTGACGAAGGTGCTTCCTTTACGCCAACCACGATTAACACCAATGAAGAGTTCGTAGCATATCTGGAAAGTGACGGCATCTCGTCTGACAACAGTACCCTCGCCATCCTTCAAGCTTTATACCCTGACATCCCAGAAATCGGGATCCCAGCCACTTTCCATGGTCGGCCAGGTACGGATCTTGGCCTCCAGTTCAAGAGGGCAGCCGCAGTCATCGGGGATATACTGATGCACGCACCCCGACGCTATACGAACCAGATGTGGGCGGCGCATAATGTGACCAGTTACAGCTATCGCTTCAACGTGGTTCCCAATGGCGAATCCTACAGCCTTGGTGCCTGCCATTTCAAGGAGGTTGCATTTGTGATGTACAACATCAACGGCGTCGGATATGTGCAGACGGGCGGCGTGGATCCATTCGCAAACAAGCCAGAGAGTTATAAAGCCTTGGCTAATATGATGACCAGAATGTGGTCGAGCTTCATCGCCAACCTGGATCCCAATGACTCTGGCGGTATGTAAATCCTCGGCTTTCTTCTCTGCCGTTTTTCTCTTCCTGCACATTCTGGTTGGTCAATGCCCAGGCTGACACGACATCCCCGACTTAGTCTCTAGTGCTGCATGGCCCATGTATACCAACGACAACCCCCGCAATTATGTTTTCGATGCCAACGTGACGGCTTTGAGTTATGTGGAGCCCGACGTGTACCGCGCCGAAGCGATTGATTTCTTTCTGAAAAACTTCATAGGCCTATTCGGGCGTTGATCATAGCGGATAGATACTGCTTAAATTCATATGAACGCTGAAGTAATTCACTTGAGATCGACTTCCTGCCACTCAAATGTGCCTAGCGATGTCGGCTGTGACGAGCCCCGTCACGGATGCAAGTGCTCTGCAATCTGACCGCCTCGGGATTATTTCCGGGAAACACCCACGAGACGTGGCCATCTTTGTGCACAGATCGTATGTCATTTCGAACCGGCGTATGAAATGCTTGCCATGTGACGTTCGAAAGGCAGAGGAAATGGCCGTGGCAGGGGAAGTGCCGAGGAAAGTTACCCGGCCTATGACATAGGTGGTGACGGCAGCGTGCTCCCACAGCGTATGATTGGCGCGCAAATATCTCCACCACCCCCATTTTGGGGATTCTGTGGAGTAGCGGGCGTTTCTTTCTGGGCCCCCGCCCACAGCCTTCGGATGCTGCAATCAGGCAATCCGCAGCCCTCGTGAGCCCCTCGAGTCAGACTGTGCGGGCGTCTCCCCGAGTCATTATCGTCACGATGCTGCTGTGCGCTGACATGATAAATGCTGGGGCATCTTCCCCAGCTTTCGTCGTTGTTCAACTCAGCTCCTTCTCCATTCTCCAGTTTTGTATGCTTATTCTCGGTCTCGGTTCCTTGCCGTTGGATTTCGGGACTTCAATTTCACTCGGGAATATATAGCACGGAATAAATAACTTATCACATCCATCATGCATCAGATTGATCGATGGAATGTTGCTCACAGCTTTGAGAAGCGCAAGCTTCTCATCGCCATCAACTGCTTGGCAGCGTTGTCGATTTTCTTCTTTGGATACGACCAGGGAATGATGGGAGGTGTCAACAATGCCAAAGACTATATTGATCTCATGGGCTTTGGCTACGTTGATGATACCGGAACCCCAATCATCACCGACTCGTTGCTTCAGGGCGGAATTGTGTCTGTGTACTACCTAGGCACGTTGGTTGGGGCTCTGGCTGGTGGCTGGATTGGTGACAAGATCGGCAGAGTCAAGACCATTGCTCTGGGAGCCGCATGGGGTGTGCTGGGTGCCTCACTCCAATGCTCGGCTCAAAATCATATCTGGATGATATTTGGTGGGTCAAGTTGAATCGAAATCCTAAGACATGTGCTGATGAAGCTTTCCAGCCCGCCTTATTAATGGATTCGGAACTGGTATCTTGAATGCCATTGTCCCTGTCTGGGCAACTGAGACCGCCGAACATACCAGCCGAGGACAATTTATTGCCATTGAGTTCACTTTGAACATTTTCGGTGTTGTTGTGGCGTACTGGTTGGAATTGTGAGCTTTTATGTCTCAAATCCATGCTCGACTTGCTGACGTAAATTTATAGTGGGCTTTCGTACATTGACGGAGGAGCATCCGCAATCCGCTGGAGATTCCCCATCGCCTTTCAAATCCTTCCCCTCCTTGTTCTCTTTGCCGCAGCATGGTGGTTCCCAGAGTCTCCGCGTTATCGTATGTACCCGCCTTTGTCATTTATTTCCACTTGCTCGCCAGCGTTCACTAACTTTTGCTGCCACAGTGGTGAAAGCTGGACGTGATGAAGAAGCTCGATTCATCCTTGGTAGACTGAGAGGCACCGAAGGAGACGATGCTCTCAGAGCAGAGGCCGAGTTCCTCGACATTCAGAACGTAGCTGAACTGGAAAAGTCTACTTCAAAAAGCAACTCATACTTTGCCATGCTCTTTGGTATTGGTTCTGGAAAGCTTCATATGGGCCGTAGAGTCCAGTTGGTTATTTGGTTGCAAATTCTTCAAGAATGGGTGGGTATCGCTGGTGTCACTATTTGTGAGTTGGGACCTACTTAGATGGCTGGCTTCCTCACTAACCGCTCCTTCAGACGCTCCTACGATTTTCAGAATTGCTGGGTTTGACACTACTAAGAGCCAGTGGATTAGTGGACTCAACAATATCTTTTACATGGTAAATTTCCCACTGGTCACGCCGCTCGGTTTATAAACTAATCTGCAACAGTTCGCAACACTTATTTGTGTCTTCACACTCGACAAGATCGGCCGTCGGAACACACTTTACTGGGGATCTGTAGTCCAAGGAATTGCAATGTTCCTCGCTGGAGGGTTCTCCCGATTGGGCCTCGATGCTACAGCAGCCAATGAGACTTCAAAGGCTGCTTCTTATGGTGCAGCAGCCGCCTCAATGATCTTCATTTTCACCTCCACTTTTGGCGCTACCTGGTTAACGGTGCCATGGCTTTACCCAGCCGAGATCTTCCCGCTTGCCGTAAGAGCTAAAGGAAATGCGTGGGGTGTTGTTGGTTGGTCGATCGGAAATGGATGGCTGGTAAGTTAACAATTCTTTTCTATTTTGGCAATATGTATTTCTCGCAAGCAAACCTCGAGGGTTCTAACTCCTTTCATAGACTCTTCTCTGCCCAGTAATGTTTGCAGCTATCGGCGAAAAGACACTCTACATCTTCGGAATCAGCAACGTCATCACAATTCCTATGGTCTGGGCCCTATATCCTGAATCCAATCAACGAACGCTCGAGGAAATGGATCTCCTCTTTGCGGCAGATACGCCATGGAACTGGGATGCGGAAAGAAACTTTGCCATTCTGAAGGCTGAGAACCCAGATCTTGTTCATGCAGCGAAGCATCACCAGGGTGTTGTTGACCCAGAACATGGATTGGTGAAAAGGATAAGCAATAAAGATGGCCCCAAAGCTTTTGGTGGTGAACTTCAGCAGGTTGAGCATGGAGATGCTGATAATAGCAACTATACAGCAAAGTCTTAGGAAGTTGCACAAGCCGTTAAATGCTAGACAAGCTTAGTTGACTGTTTACTGTTCTTGCCTTTATGACTGATACGATGTAGTTATTTTTTAAAGTAATTGATAGAATTTAATACAGTATATTCCTACAACATCTTGCATATATGTACTTACAGTTGTGTTACTAAACCGAGATGTTTATGTACAGGACCAGGATTATTTTCATTCCACGTTCTCAACAGATCCGCGTATAGCTCCGGCTTCGTAAACTATTCTGCAGACCTTATTTCAGAGTTTTCGATCCCAATTTGATACTCCCAGCTTACATCTGAAAACTTGTCCGACGAAATTAATAATCAAATTAAGCATATGCATGGCTTGTCAAGATAACCCACCAGGAAAGGTGTTCTTTTAATTCTCGATGCAGTTCGTTCGAGATAAAGGAAACCTGTCTATTGTCGCATCTAATACACGAGAAGATATGAAGCTCCCCAAAAGGATACGTAGCTAGTAGAACAGCATACCATAAGACTTAACTGCATGCATGTCTTGTCTGGCTAGGGAAGGGATTGTCGTGGAGAATCTGTATAGTATTTCACGCAACTATGCTATCGGTGTTAATAGCTTCTCTAATCAAAGGCATATGTAATAATAGAGTTTGATAGCAAAATTAAAGTTAGTATTGCCTAGCTACATCATACCAAAGTCTTCGGCTATCTTCACCAGAATCTTCTATTCCTGGCAATTTCATGTGAAATGATGTTCTCGACTCGTTCGTCCTCCGTATTATGCCTGTTGGCTGTGGACATAGGCACATAACTAGTGTTTAGATTCCAATTGGTAAAGGTTTAATGGATGACCGTTTGATATATTCAGCTGGTCCCACTATAACGATGAGAAGATACTCTCTATGGTTGTATTGAAATACTGGTAATTCACTCTGATAGCTTTTGATAAATCTCTCAAGAAACAGTTCGTATCAACGCACACCGGCGAAAAGTATATCCGATCTTCACGAGGATATCTTGGTAGTCTGACATGGTGAAAATGGGGGGCTTGAGATAGTGATGCGAATCAACTCCGAATTTTGCTCACTGACTAGATGGGCATGCACCATTGGGGGGAAATTGCGACTAGAGCCGTGTAAGAACATGCATCACAGAAATGACGATACCCTAGAGAGGAATAGCGCTTACGAGGTACTGTATGGCACGGCACGGTATGTACGTATTAGGTGGAGATAACACAAACGAGTGAGTGATACAGGCATTCTTTTTTGGCTGTGAATAGATAGCCCTGGCATTCGCTTGGCCCTGTCGTTCCACCCGGAACACATGACCGCTGTACCTCTGTGATTTCTTCTTCCAGACTTCACTCCAGGAAGTGAGAGCGCATCCAGCTCAGACTTAGATCCCCTCTCTGGGATACCCGCCTTCAATGGGGACATAAGACACTGCCTTTGTTTCGCGCGGTACAATAATTTTCAAAATGTCGGCTTCCCAGGAGCATAACTCATTGAAATCCTCGAGGTCCTCGAGAGTTGGGCCTCCCTATTTCGAGGAGAAATGGGAGCGAGAGCATGATACCACGGCCCAGTACATGAAGGCTGCCAGGGTGAAGCCGAGTCCTGATAGCAGTGGAGGGGACATTCAAGACGAGTCTCCCCCAGAGAATGCCTCGATGAGGTTTTTTTCGCGGGCGACGAATGAAGCTCTATCCATTGGCATGCAGCTCATAGAAGATAGCCTTCATAAATGTGAGAAATTCAAAGATTTCGATGATGAGAGCAAGAAGCTATATGGGGTTGCTGAGAAGATTTTCAAAACATTGCAAAAGCTCGATGATTCCTCAAGGAAATCCTCACGGGGGAAGCTTACTTCCAGCAATATTCTCTATGATCTCAAGTCTACCAAGCCTGTACTCAGGAGACTGATTGATCGATCCATGAATCTGATGACGGATAATCGCGCTGTTGATCCAAAAAGCCATCATTCTCTCGCAGCATTATCTCATCTGCGAGGGGGCAATTTTAGCAGTTCTTTCCGCCAGAGGATTGATGGCAGGCTGGTAAACGCGTCCATAGAACTTTTAGGCATCATCTCGTTCATCTCAGATACACTGAGTCCAGATGTTTTCACGCCTCCGCCTACAGCGCGGAATGGGCAATCGAATTCAGGAACGAGGCATCCGCTTGGAAAACCCGGTGAATCTGGAAAGCCGTTGCAATCATTTGCAAACCACAAGTTGATTCGAACGTCGTCAACCCGCTTCCATCAACGTCCCAGCTACTCAACGACGTGTTCAAACTGCTTGGAATTGTTTGAACTCCGGGAATCCTGGTCTATTAACCCTGACAAAATCCAATTTCAACCTCAGATGTTCTTCAAGACGGGCATGGACAAGTTGTTCCAGGCCGCGGATAATGGATGCCACTTCTGTCGTATACAACTAGCTAGACTCTTAGAGCGAGCGAACAAGGATCCTAACTCTAAAATCTGGGGTATCAAAGGAGCGGAAGTTCAATGGTGGAAGCATTGGAACACGGAAAATGTCATCGACGTCAATCAAGGACGCAGTAGTTCCCAGATCAGCAAGGATTTCGAGATTCGATACATAGATAAAAATGGCGAAGCAATGCCTAGCGATTACTACATCACGAAGAATATCTCGAAAGACGAAGTTGGTAAGTTTTGTTCTCGTAATTTACAGACTTGGCTTTATCAAGATGTACTAACAGCAACTAGCGCGATCGGTAGGGGCTTCGACGAGTTCAAATGAAAGTCTAAGTGTCGCAAAATCCTGGATCAAGACCTGCCTTGACAGTCATGAACTTTGTAACAGCCAGACACACAAGCACGTACGCCCACCAACACGACTCATTTTCATCGGGACTGCTGAAGATAAGCATACTCGAATCATTGAGTCTCAAGACAAAGCTTATGACGTCAAATATATGACACTTTCTCATCGATGGGCCGACCATAATCTGATACGCCTTACGACTGTAAATTATCTACAGCTCACCAAGCGAATAGACTTAACACAGTTACCTCAATCATTCATTGATGCAGTAGAGGTAGTTCGTCGCCTGGGGGTATACTATCTTTGGATCGATTGCCTTTGTATAATTCAAGATTCCGAGGCAGACTGGGAACGGGAGTCTTACCGAATGTCAGAGATTTACACCGGTTCTTGGTGTAATATAGCAGCCACTGGCGCTATTAATAACCTTCACGGTCTTTACACAAAAAGGGACCCTCTGGATATAAAGGGCTGCATTATAAGCACTAAAACGCCCGGTTCCATGTTCAGAGTCCACCTGGATTGCTATGGATCCAACGAGTGGGAAAACGCTGTATCTTCTTCCCCGCTGATGGGTCGTGGCTGGGTCTTACAGGAAGTCACTCTAGCACCAAGGACACTATATTTTGCCTACGATCGCCTCTACTGGCAGTGCTCAATGCAAAAGTCTTCTGAGGATGCACCATCTGAGTTGCACACCGACCGCATGCGATATTACGAAGACCCAGGCCCGGAGACTGAGGATGACGAGACCGAGTTCCATGGCCCTCGAGGTTGGGCAGCTTTAGTCCACAAGTACTCTAGATGTAGGCTCACTTATCCAGCAAAGGACAAATTGGTCGCTATATCCGGAATCGCCAGGAGTTTTGGGCCCGCTGAAGATTACCTTGCGGGTTTATGGAGGAAGGATCTAGTTTTGCAACTTGCATGGAGAGCATTTGGGGGAAGGCCACGGCCCAAGGAATACCAGGCGCCTACATGGTCATGGGCATCAACTAACAATGAAGTGAAATATAGTTGGTGCAATGAAAAAGTGAAGAACTACCATGTTGTCACGAGAGTAATTAACACAAGCGTTATTCCTGCAGCGATGGATGAATTTGGTCGTATTTTAGAGGGTGTCATTCGCCTTCAGGGGCCTTTGCTAAAGTTGCGCAACACTGGATATACAGTTACACCATTAACCGCAGATTGGTGGGGAACTACACGTCGCACTTTCACAGATCTACACTCTGCTCGCGAGTTCACGATTTTACCTGGCCAGAAGGAAATGCCTGTTGACTTAGACTACGATGATGAGGCCGAGCCTGATGAAATTTTATATTGTATGCCTCTATATTATGAACGCGAAAGAGATATTGGCAATTATGGTACTGTACACGGGATAGTCCTGCAGCCAACTGGAAGGGGAAAGGGCGAATTCTGTCGGAGAGGCACTGTGTTCCTTGGGGATAAATCGGCTGGAGGAGCTTGGATAATTGAACAGTTTGCTCGGTATTGTCAGGAATCTGCATCAGAAATCTCTGAGGACGCCTTTGAGTCAAGATCTGAGGCTAAAGATAGTTTGTCTGTGTTCACAATTACCTTGGTATAATACACCTAAACAAAATTAGGTATTACTAGAGTGGTGTGTACTATAAGTACCTTGCTGTTGTTTAATATCATCTCATAAGAGAGGAACAGAAGACTGCTATAAATACAAATTTTTAATATCGGATTCCGTCATATTGGTGATCGGATATGTTGAGAAAATGACAACTTTTTCTTCAGCTTATAGCCCTAACTAGGGCCAGCGGTGATCAGACATTTACCACTGAATTTTTACCCAAAAAATCCAAATAAAAATCCTAGTTTCGCACTGCGTACTTCTATGCTCACTACCAAATGTCAAATTTCTGGCTACTAAGCTAGTTGTTACTCCGGACATGAAAGGCAGGGCTTTTATACTAGGTATTCAATTGCGAAATGAAGGTAGAGGTAGTAATATCTTTAACAGAAAGACGGAGGAATAATGCCTTAAAAAAGAGATAGAAGGAGTGAGTGGTTAAATCATTATTAACCAAGACGCCCACGTCGGCGTCCTAATCAATGTATATTGAATGTGACTAGTATTGTGTAAGATCTTGTCTCTTTCGTTCATACCTTGGTTGTTGTATGCAATTACTTATTTCAGCAGCTACTTCTGTTCAGCTATCGCTAAAAGAAAAGTCGCTAGCAACTTAGTCTCACTACCTAGGTACGTAGTGGATCTCGCCTATATTGACATGGACTATCTATGTCTTATAATAATCACGAACAAAAACAATCTATCATTCACAACTCCAAAAAAAATAAAAAGTATGGAGGCATCTGAGCATAACTCAGGGTCCTGAATATCAGAGTCTCTCTGACGGGGAGTCGAACCCCGATCTCCCGCGGCTTGCAATGTGAACCAATTGACAAGCGGAAATCATGACCGTTAGACCATCAAAGAATGTTGTTACGGAATCTCATAAGACAATATATATTACTAAAACATTTCAACGCTTCTGTATTCATGTTTTTCACTTCTCAATAATGAGTCTTAGATGAATGTCACCTATCTGGATTTGTGAATTTTATTCTCTTGAAGTTGTTGAGTGGGAGTTGAACCCCAATCTCCCCATTGACAGTCGTCGGGGCATGGTAGAAGAGAGGAGGGTGTATACGGCCTTTTATTATTCCGTTTCAGCTCAATCTTTAATCCGCTCACTCGAGTGTTTCAGCAAGGTTAGTTGCGCTGTTAACTCCGCTTAAAGCCGACGATTAGTGATATCTGTCCTTCGTCTCATACCTACGAAGTAGTAGTAGAACGCCACTAAAAGAAATTTATATTTATTAGAACACCTCCTACAGCCCACAACTAAGTTAGAAACAGCTAAACCTATTAATATGAACAGAAATCCAGAGTTCCTCAGTTCTAGGGCCCGGCATGCGAAGAGCAGACGCATTGTATTAACATGCGAAGAGTGCTTACGCAGGAAACAGAAGGTGAGTGTACTTCTATAAATGCTGGATGCTAGACCCAAACAAGCAAACCCCCGTTACTGACAGGGGTAAGCTCTAGTGCGATCGTTTGAAGCCTTGTTCAAATTGCATTGCTCGTCAGGTGGAAAACCGGTGTATATATAATGACTTACCAAGGTGAGTCTCCAGGATACAATTCGTTCCACAAGGGGAGGGAAATTGGCAAACAGCTTTCTGGCTTTGCTTAGCTCTTTGCTACAATCAATTTGATATCTTTCTCCCTGTGACTGCATCGCTGGGTGGATTTACGACCTGACATTTTCTTGAAGAAAGCAACAAAAGAACTCCCAGTCAACCTCGACAGTAGACCCAGCTGACAACGGGTTGCATGCGAGTTTAATCGTCGGACCTACAACGACAGAGGGACTAGATATATCCTCCTTTGGATATTCCAGAACAAACGCCCATAGTACTCTGTCTTCTTTGGTGAATGTGGGTATAACTCGACGATATGGATATATTATGCTAAGAAACTCGTAGCTGCAATCTCAGTTCAAGGACCTCAATCTTTTCCCAGATACAGTAGAATCGGATGCAGATTTGACCTTGAGATCTCGGTATATGGGCTTGGTATCCCAGTTGCCAGATAAATCATATACGAAGAGTCTTGTCACACTGTTCTTTGATAATGTAAATGATTGGCAATATTCTATACTAGATCGATATTTCTTTCAAAGTCAACTGGAAAACTGGTGGAATTGTATTCCGGAGATGATATTGGTCGGTCATCAAAAAGGCACGCGAAGTAATGATGACAAGTACTTCCCGGCACTTTTGTTTCAAGTAATTGCTCTTTCTCTGCTGTTCCTTCCCCCCACGGCCGCTATCGACCTAGAAGTTCTCCAGAAAGGCGAGAGTCTTCATGCTCTATCTGCGAAGTATAGTGATTTTGGCTGTACACTGATGACACTGCTTGGTCGGCATTTTCCCACAATATCTTCAATCCAGCATGACTTGTTGCGTTCAGCCTGGCTGAAAACCTCGAATCTGGTTCCTGAATCATGGCATACATTGAGTCAAGCAATCCGGTCAGTACTTTCCCTACTTTTTGCAATTTTTCCTAACAAATACTTAGACAAGCTCAAGAGATTGGTCTACATGAGGACAAAAAGGGTGACGAAGGACCGGGTAGTGTGGCAGACAAGTTGTGCCAGATTTGGCATGATGAGTATAGAAAAAGATTATGGCTTAATTTATTTATGTGGGATATGTACGAATTTTCGAGCCGACCTCAACAACTGTAGTACTGTACTGATGATTATTATAGACAAATGGCAATGATGCTTGGACGACCGACGACAATCGACACGAATACATGTAAATTCACGCCACCCGTGAATTGTTCCATGCCCAAGAATTTATCTGCAACAGTACCAGAACTACTCAAAGAAGGAGATACACCATCTCCCTTTACCGAGCGTCTACTCCAATATCAACTGACGCTCCAAATCCTCAAAATGACCGCTATGGGAGCAAATCGTCCATTTCCTAGAGACCCATCTATTATCTCTACTTTACACCAAGAAGCACTCTCGTTCCTCAACTCAATACCTGCCACACTTCGGCATCAGAATCCGGACACAAGATGGGATACTGAATGTCCCTTTCTGATTCATCAGCGCGAATTCCTCCTTTGTGGGACTCTCTGCTATTTATTAGCACTACATCGACCTCATATTTCGACTATAAGCAAGAGCCGGGATGCAGCCTTGCAAGCTGCGTTCATGATTCTAGAATCCCAGCAACGCCTATTTAAGCATGTTAGTCCCCAGTATTACAAACTGCACAGCATCACATTTTTCAACTTCGATGCTTCGGTACAGCTGTCTGCTATATTACTTTCTCAGCCAGCGCCAGAAGCTTCAACTGTGGAACGTGCTCTGCGTTGCATTGGCCTCTCAATAAACCTGCTAGAAGCCGTAGCTGAGCAATCTGCCTTAGCTAAGGCAAGTCTGCCTGTGGTAAAAGCTCTACACCAGAGGTTACAGGGTAGTCTGCACGTGGATCATGAAGAAGTCAGTCCTGCTTTGCCGAAATTGCCTTTGGACATCGTACTTACACCACGCCCTGATGTCATGGGGAGTGGTGGCTCAGACAACACTATAACTGACAGTTTGTGGACATTTGATTATCATTCGACACAACTTTCCCTGAACTTTGGGTCAAGCTGGGATTCTTTTGGCAGTGAAAAGTGTAATTCACACACTCTCCCCCTTGACTCTATCGCTGATCACGCAACTTTGCCGTCCTTGCCAGGACAAGGTGTTTCTGCGAATGGGTTCGTGAATGACAGTTCTGGAGCTGATCTGCTGGCTCAGATGGACATATCCACAGATGAACATTTCCCTCATTGGTATATAGACTAATACAAGAGGGTTTGAGTTTCTCGCCCCGACTGGCGAAGAATTGTTAGATATTCTCTGCAAAGCAGCAGCTAATATGGCTGCGGTATTTTAAGATTGGAGGTAACCTAAGTCTCCGGAGAAAATCCTGTGCTAGAGCTAATCTCTTCCCAATCATCTAACAGCTTCAGTACATCAGTGCATTTCTTCCTCATCTGTGCCACTGCATCAGCACCAAGTGGCAACTTTGCTGGGAATCCCTTTCCCGCAGCTTTGCCTTCTTTCTTGACAACATCAATGATAAGCTCAACCGCTTTGTGGGGGTCGCCTTGTTGCTGGCCGCTGTAGCCTTTCGCACCTCCTATCACAGCATTGGCAACAGGTTTGTACTCTTCGAATTTGCTGTCGACAGTCTTTATATTGTCGGTCGAAAGTAAAGCAGTGCGGAACATGCCTGGTTCGACGATCAAGGACTTGACGCCAAATGACCCAGTCTCGGCTTGAAAAGATTCCACAGCGACTAGATTCAGTACCCGTCAGCGATCTGTATGACAATGAATTCCATAGGGCGTGGCAGTTGACATAACGCACGTTCAAGGGCTGCCTTAGAGCTGCAGTAACCTCCTGAAATAGGATCACCTTTCCATCCTGTCATGGATCCAATGAAGATAACGACGCCCGACTTCTTCTCTCGAAAATGCGGCATTAAAGAGCGTGTTATATTAATGGTACCAAACAAATTGGTGTTGAATTGGGCAAGCCATTGATCATACCTTTACACATGTAGTCAGTAGACGTTTCTTATGATACCTGACAAATTGAACCATTTACATCAATTCCTCAATTGTACCCAACAGTGTATAGCCTGCGTTGTTCACAAGTACATCAATGTGTCCATAGATGGCAAGAGCCTCTTTCATGCAGCTGTCCAGTTGCTCTTGGCTTGCGGTGATATCTAGCTGAAGTATCTGAGCTCCAATCGCTTTAAGGGGTTCGAGCTTGGAAACATTTCGTGCCGTTGCAATGATCTTGTCTCCTCTGGCAAGAATGCTGTGGACGAATGCTTCTCCGAAGCCTGACGAGCAGCCAGTAACCAGCCAGACAAGTTGGGTCATGATTTGAAGTTGATGAATCTGGATTGTATACCTCTGGTCTTCTTCTCTTACTTCTTGTTAGGAGGAAAATGCTGCGATCATCAGATACGTATATATATATATATATATTCAACATATAGACAGGTTTCAAAGCAGTCATGCCAAACAATCCCGAAATCCGAAGGCGCTCACCATTTCGGATGGCGAACACTGGAGTGGGAAAGTATTAGCACATTGAAAAGGCCCAACGACATTGTGGTAAATGCAATATCGGCCGAACAAAGTGTGCAGGGGTAACTGCTCCTGTTAAAGCATAGCGATGGATTCTCTATTTTGGTGCTTTGCAGACTGATGCCATATCGGCCGAAACCCCATGCATCGGATATCGCTTCGGAGATGCAGAGGAACGCACGGACGACTGGCTACTGGTCTCCCGGAGCCTTACATAATTGATGACGTCTGATATTCTCGGTATCAAGGACAATACTACAGGAGTAGTCAGTGCCGTGTACTTTGCGATTAATCATAACTAAATGACTGCCATGCCTATAATAAGAAATCTGGACGACTCTCTACCTAGAGACGGACGTTGTACGGGCTTACTGATCTGTCCAGGAACGGGGTATGTTTCCTCTTTGAGTCCGAATTAAACAGTAACTATCTGTAAATATAACGGCAAATACTTCGTAACTTTAGAATCAACGACGTATCTATGAATCCAGTGTTTAGATAGCAAGGGTGTAAAGCCATAAAATGTTTGGAAATGGATCCCGCTAAAAGCAATTTGCTAAAAGCCAGCGACAAGTAATTCGCCTCCTCCTATAACTTACTCATTTGTGTATACATAATAATCAACTATCTTCAAACTTGAGGTATCCTAGAAGAGTTTGCTTCTATGGATTCGCTGGTTACTTGATTTTGGCTTTATTAGGATTCGTTAGCCGTGGCAATAGTCAGCCGTAGCCTATTTAGGCTAATAACCATAACATTAGAATTAGTATCACGTAATTGGCCTGTTGAAGAACATTCTAGAAAGGAGTAGAAGAATCAGGCATAATTCAGGATAGTATTTAAACGTAGCCCTCCCCACACCTCTCTTCTAGCTCAGTCATAAAATAAATACAAACAGATGATGAATGTATCGACACAGTAGCTATTTCTGGAACCAAGTCAAACCCATCAATTTATTATAGCTAAGTCTCATGCAAAGTATTCAAAGAAATTCTGATAATATAGACCTTCCCAGACTCACATCCGATAGCGAGTGTTGAGCCTGTCCGCGAAATGTCAGAACATACATTGCGGAAGTCAGGTGGTAAACAGAGCAGGTTCTGGTCGTTCCATGTAATCCAACCCTTGTTAATACCCAACCCTACGCGATAACTTGTACCACCTACCTCTCGAGAAGATATAGGTAAACAGGGGACAGTACTTCTATCTAGCTTAATATAGCCAATATTTGTAACAAGGTACGAGTCTGTAGCATCAAACGATATAGTTGAGATATACATATCAACCTTGAGCATCTGCTGCAGCTTGCCGCTGGCCGCGTCCCAGATCCGCACTGTCTGGTCGCGCGACGCCGACGCCAGCAGCTTCGAGTCCTGCGAGAAGGCCACT
>PDLM01000001.1:1983399-2020210 GCA_003369665.1 Coleophoma cylindrospora
CCCCCCCCTAGGCTGGCTTTAGGACGTAGGACGTAGGACGTTATTTGATTTGAATTCTATCCTCTTCGTTGCTCTGCGCTCCCCACTTTCTTCACCTTGCCTAGAACAGCAACCGAACCCACGAGTACGTGATTTCTACAACGGACATTTTTCTCTCGCATAATTGATATGATCATTTTTACTATATTTTCTGTTCACCCGGGCTAGGTGTCTGTCACATAAGCACCCACACAAAGACTGTGGGCTGAGTTCATAGGCCCTGGGGACCAAAGGCTGACTGCCCCGAACGCAGAGATCGATCAACAACCCACCGATAGATAGGTAGGTACCTTACAGCGTACGCCTGGAGAGAAGAGGATATAGCTCACAAACCCTTGAGTATATCCAACATAGCAATATCATAGCGCGCTTCAGGGCAGTGGAACTACAAAGGCTGCTTACGCTTCGAAGGCTCACCATCTCGCACATTGCTCCACGGCCTGCAATCTGTGCCGTAGGAAGATACCGTACGGTGATGGTCGACAGGGCCTGTGGCACGCACACGTGCGTCGTCCATGATTACTGCATCGCCGTCTTTTCTGGCACACGATGACTAAAAGAACGCCTCTCCCACCGACCGATGGTTCCCTACCCACCCACGCCCACCGTGCACGAACTAGCTCCCCGACCCTCGTTGATTATGCAGTGGTGGCCGATAAGGGAGGAACACCTCCGTGCTGCGGCATGCAATCATAACGAGCATGCCATCAGACCATGACGCCAGACGCCCGCCCTCGCCAACGGTCCGTGAGCACAGAGAAAGTTGTCCGTCTCCGGGGATGCTCGCCAGCCAATGATGTTTGCTGGTCAGCGGCTCCATTCTGGGGCGTGGAGTTCAATAGTCCTAACTAACGGCGTTATTCCATATCGCATACCATATGTCAAACCCCTGGGCCACTTCCCTGTGCATATCTCTCCGACTTGACGATAAGCCTCCACTGGTTCGGAGCTCCAGAGATCGTAACCTGAACGCGAATCGTAGAAATGGTTACTACATCTCCACCTGGTGTTGTACCACACTGTGAGGGTAAACCAACCCCTGCCCTGTAGTCTCGCAGGTTACGATTCTCATCCCCGTATTGGCCAAACTCCCTTGAGCCCGGCAGGGGTTGGTTTATCCTCACAATATGGTACTGAATAGACAATCAAATCCAGCAATTGGTCCGGGACATGCCGCGAGGCTGGGACGTTTGCTACGGCTTACACAATTCAAGGATCCCTGATCCCTCAAAGCGGACAGTCGACAGCGAGTCGGGATCCCAAAGAGGGTACGGTCGAATCCTACAAACTATAATGAGCCCAGCTGCAGGCTGGTACCACTGGGAACCACAATTAATGGTGGAGTCCGGAGTGGTCCGGAGGCAAGACAGTTTCGAGAGGCTTCTGAAAGATATGGGAACGCTTTTCCAGCTTAGGCACGCCCTCACATGAGATAAGTTTTGCCGAGGCGTACGTGATATGCTCTCTACGGTACCTCACCAGAAGCCACCCTTGACAATCCTGGTCTGCGAGGCCGAGGGAACGCAGAGTGACATCAAAGCGTGCGAAATTGCCGTTCAGACGCAAGCGTGAAGGCCCCGCTGCATTGCTGGCTGGATTAAGAAAGCATGGTTCCCAAATGACGTTTGCAACGAGCTAGGGCAAGCCGATCTGTCGGCCGTTGAACCCATTTGCAGAACTGTGTAGCACTACTGTCGACGAACGCCTTGTGTACCTGATCCATAGAAGCAGAGACGAAGACTTAGGGTTGAAGGCCGTCGGTCGACCCCTCATTTTGCCACCCAGAATGCCATCTTTGCGAACATGGGATTTTGAAAATGGCATGCTGGATGGACGACGCCACTTACGAAAAGTGTAGGAGAGGGTTCGTACAGCTCCGGCGTGCTCAGTCCCAAGTCTGTCTCAATCGCGATCCTTCCTCGCATGCGTGTGGCCGGGTTCGCATTTGGAGGCTATGGACGGGGTCGTGCGGGCACAGAAATGTCTGCGGTGGAGAGGTGGCTCATTGGCCTTGTCTCCCCCATAACTTATTCGTGTTCGGTTGACCGTTACCGCCGGTCGTCGTAAACCCGCCGCCGAGCAGCTGATATCATGCTACATGATCCTACACGTAAAGGAAGCAACTGGATGTCAACTGCAAACCCCCAGTGTCGACACGCCCCAGCCAGGGCTCGTCTGGTCTGGTCTGGGCTCCCGCCGTCCAGGGCTTGGGACAAATAACACGCCGCGACATCGTCATACGGTACGCATGAAAATTGTATCCCCAGCGTTGGGGCGTCATTCGTACTGTACCTTATCGTCTGGAGGTTGCTCCGGACCAAAGCCGTGCTGAGTCCCAATCCAATACCAATGAAGTCTCCCCACACTCGTGAAACTCATATCCTTGAAGATGCGGGCACCTAGGCGACGATGCTCTGATTGGCTACGGAGCATTTGCTCCACCACCCCTGCTCGCAGGGCTGTGTGGCAGCCAGGCTAACCTCGGCGTGGCGATCGTAAAGTCTAGATCACGGGCGGTAGGCGATGCCCACCTTGATCCCTGCTTCCACCGGACGTCCTTTCGTACCACGGGTACCCAGCAGCCGAATAGCATCATTGTTCTGGTATATTGAGCCGTATACCTCAATTGTGCTGCACGACCCATAATTGTGAACGGGTTCTGTGCCGGTGCAACGCGATGTGGCATCCAGCGGCCACCCCGAAGGAACCCCGAGCGGGCGTGGCAGAGATGGAGCCATGGTCACTCCGCTGGGATCCCATCCCGTTCTCTTGCGTACAGAACTTGACCGTGCGGAAAAATCCTGGCCATGTTCTCTTGTAGGACCCGATTACTCTTCCTTTCCTTCCCTTCCTTTCCTGCCCCAACTTGAGGCGAGCACGTTGTTTCTGTTTCTGTATCGACTATCAGCTGGTCAGCATGCTGGGCGGTTTTGGGGTAGCTACAAGGCCGCCTCACAGGCAGTCAGCCAATAAGGCGGGCAAGTTCCGTGTTCTGGAGGAATGCTTGAGTGCGATAGCGTCAGGATTGTACAATTAGAGTTGGAGAAGCCTGTCCCCCTCATCTGCACGGCCCAACTTGGGGCAGCTCTTGGCCGCTATTCGCTGTTGCTCTCCCTCCTAAGTTGCGTGAAGACTGGGACTGCCTGGTGGCCATCCTCACCTGCAATAATATGCTCTTTTGGGTTGCATCTTGATTTGGACCCTCGCCGTTGCAGTGCTTTGGTTGATGCCGGGCGTGCCCTAAAGGAGCGTGGGGGCGTGGCTCGCCTAGTAGTCGGGACGATCTTGCCGACGATGTATTCCTGTCCGTACGACACTGCTGCAGTCTCTATCGGATTGATCTCATTCAACTTCGATTTTGGTTGGACCAGCGATGGAAAGAAGCTCAAACAAGGGACATGAGGCATTGGACCGACGTGGGAATGGTATGCACGCTTGTTGCTGCTAGGGCAGCTAAGCGGTACAATGTGTCGAATCGTGGTCCCTTCGGCGTCATAGAGAGAGCAGCAACACGGTAGATGCGGGAAGCTAAGGGCCAAGCGAAGGGCAGAGTTCTCCCCAGATATCCCAAGTGAGCGAGGATCAAAGTGCCGTGGCAGCACCATCGAGCTTTAGCTCTTGCGCCGCCGTGAAGCAGATTTCGTCGTTGTGATGCAACTCTCCTGGGGCGGGATCCTACTGAAGCCTCCCCCGGATGACATATAACCAGCCGTGGCCCTGGGCTGTTGGATCTCTGCGGCGCATTTTCTCTCGAGGTCCAGCATGTCCTTGCGATGAAGGTTTTGATAAGAGCACCGTCGCGCAACCCCGGCACGGCCAGAACAATGTCTACGCCGCTGGACGTTGGATCGGATCGGATTCTGGGCGCGCAACGGTGTTGGACTGCGATCTCCGGGCAAGTCGAATCGTAAGACACTGGCTGTGTGAAGAATCGACCGTTGGTAGGGGGGGGGGTGAGGGGAGCCAGAGCCGGAAACAAAAGCCTGTTCCTTGCCCCTCTCGCCCCTCTGTCCCGGAGCTCTTGCCCCAGGCGAGGCTTTAGCCAGAAACAGCTAGCTGATGTTCCTGGCTTATTGAGTGGAGCGGGGACGTCATTTTCCAGCTGGACCGTTGGTGTCGGTGTCGCTTCCGTCTGTTCGCATCGAATTTCACATTACCATTCCCCGCCCCAGCCCAGGTCGTACATACAGCACCTTCGCTTCTGTCTTCACAACCAGCCCAGCCCAGCACAGAACACCGCAGAACTCGACCGACCCAGCACAATTCCTTATAACCCAGGCCTCTTGTCGCTATACCATACGACTCCATCCATCTCTCTGACCGTGCACTACCACGTCTCTCACCCAAGCTCGGAGGAGACCTCGCGTTTGGACTCAGATACAGATGGTCGGTTGATTAGAATAATCCCAGTACTCGTTGTTTGTTACCCGTCAAGCATATCCTTCACACGCCGCCTTGCCAACACTTGTATGAATCTGCCCAGGCGCGTTGTATGAGGATCACCTGCTGATTATAAGTATCCATCAGTTCTTCGTGGACCCAGTCTCACACCATCCTTTTGGCCATCTTCATCGCTGTGCATGCCTTTTTGGGTAAGTAGCGTCGCGAAGCAAACACCAAAGCTGCTGTATGCCATCGAATGACCGCAAACCTACCACCTGGACAAGCCTCACGCCACAGCTCCATCATCTGTCAACCCAGTCGGGCCCGAAATACTGCAATGGCTACCATGATGAAGGCTGCTCAAGAAAGCTTCTCTCACAATACCATCGACCCATCCTTCATCCTAGATCCATCCCTCCACAGTAGCAACAACAATAACAACCACCAGAACATGGACTTCAATTCGTTTCCCGACCATTTCCAAGACATGAGCAATTCGGAGCTTTCCAACCTACTCTACCCCGGAGGCTTCGGATCAACCGGCTTCACCCCCGACCCAAACAAAGTCTTGTTCGATCACTTGTTTCATTCTCAGCAAGCCAACACCGGTGATGTTGTTGACTTGCAAAACAACCCATACTTTGCACAAGCATTTACTTCGTCTATGTCGGTCAACATGCAGGCAGTTGAGCCTAAGAAGACGTCCCAGCCCGACGATAGTAGCCGCAATATCGACGGCCCAACCAACAATAGCCGCAAACGAGAGCGATCGACCGAACAGGACGAGAAGTCGGGGCAGGAAGCTGCGAGCCCACCACCGGTGAAGAAGCGACGAAACCGGAAGCCAAAGAAGCAGCCATCAGAGGAAGAGGCTCGACTTAAGCGCGAGAAATTTCTCGAGCGGAACCGAATTGCGGCCAGTAAGTGCAGGACCAAAAAGAAGGAATCTACCAACGAGCTGGAAGACCGACTTCGGGAGTACCAGGCCGAGAGAAAACGAATGGAGTACGTCCTCAACGAGCTGATGTGTGAGATTGACAAATATAAGGAGATGCTGCAGAGCCATGCGGGTTGTGGAAACCGCGCAATTGATACCTGGCTTACAGCGAGCGCCGAAGCCATTGCTGATGAAGTATCGAACCGAAACAAAGGATTGTCGAGAACCAATTCCTCGTCAACTAGCACGGCCAACATATCTCGGCCGCTGACGAGAAATAGTATGAGAGCACGTTTTGAAGCTTATGCGTCAAGTCGGACCAATAGCATGGAGTCTTTGCCACTGTCCTTACAGAGCAGGTCAACGTCGCAACACTCGTCAGGCCAGACCTCTCCCGTTATTCCAACCAAAGAGACATGTTCTAAAACATCGACCTTTGTGTTCAACGACGCCTTCTCTCCGTATACGAAAGCGGCTATGAGTCCAGATGCTGATGATTGGATACTACCTGACGAGGTCACGCTTCGAGATTCCGGCGTGAGTGACCTGGACTCGACACCCTCGGAGCAGGGCAAAGCCACCACCCAAGAGCTGAAGGAGCCGTTCGTGCTCCCCAATCAGCGACTGGTCGAGGGCAGTTTCCCGACGTTTGTCGATGACTCCACGCATCTGTCACAAGCATCAATTTCGTGACAAGACATCCCATGTGATCTTCGACTCATAGTGTGGCAAGGTCTATGTGGCAACAAAGTCCGCAGTCCTACATTGACATACCGAATATCTCAGACAGTACCGTTATAAGACTGGTACACTCTGTAGTATTAGCGCTTCTAAGTACCGTGGTTCTATGTTTTCTTCTTCGGGGCTGGCAAAGGTTGCATGTGCCCCAATCGATTGATAAAGTTACAAGATGAGCCAGCTATAAGGTTGGGTAAAGGTGCACTCGTAAATGAGTGTGCGTGTGCATGTGTATGAACATGTTGTTTACATGGAGTTTGCAATGGGTTTTCAAGCAGAATGGGAAAGGGGATATAAGGGGATATTTGCAAAAGTTTCTTTGGTGCAATTTGCGATCCGTCACTTCAAGGCCCTTTGTGGTTGTTCAATTACTTGCTTCGCTTTATGATGATATGATACACCTCGACTGCATGTCAGCATGCTCAGTTAAATATTCATAATTTACATTCTTTGTATCTGTAATGTCTATTTGAGAGTGAACCTTTTCTTTTGGAATGGTGTCGGCGCGTGAGTAGATATCCTACAACGTGCAGTCACCAAAGCTCAAACATTACTTCCCAACTGCATCCTTCTCCTTTCCCAGAGCCAAAAAAGGGTGTATCAAGCTCACCAAGCTTCCCAGGGCTGAGCGACACAGAAATGCCCTGTCTCCCGACCTCGAATCTCAACACTGTACATCCCGTCCCACACGCAGAACACCCACCATCTCAACCCCATCCCGCAGCGTACAACCATCCGTTCATGCCAGCCCATTAAAAAGAAATCACCCAAAAAACCCACGCAGGTCACGACCAGGCGAGCGAGAAGGCAGGTTTTGAGAGCTCCGGGGGATTCCCCTTCACATCAGTGGGGCAGGGTCACCGTTTTCTGGTCCGGGAATTGATCTTTGCGAAAAGGCGAGATGGGGAGGGAGGAAGGAGGAGGGAGGAGGGGATGGGGGACAAGGCTGAAAATCACACGGTACGAGGCTTTTTTTTGGGTTTGCCTGCTTTGTATGGTGTTTCTGCGTCGTCTTTGGTTTTCTTGGTTGGTGGGGACACGGGGTTCAGGATGGATGAGAGCTGGGTGGACTTGCTCTTGGGGAGCCGGAGAGGCTTTGTTCTGGGTATCATTGAGGTTCTTGAAGTGGTTGCGAGGAAAAGATAGACTATGGATCAGGGAATTGTTCTGTGCATTTTTACATTGCTTGGATACTTGATTGACGAGTAGGTGCTTGGTGTGGCAAGGCTTCGCTGGGAGGATTCCCGAGCAGGTGGGTGAGCTGGAGTACAATATGGACAGGTTGACGGGAGGCAGGTTGCTGTATCAAGGATAAACTGCACTTGCGAGACGACGTCTCCCGGCCGCATAAGTAGCTTATAATACATTTTGTACAGCTGACTAGAAGATCGCATAACGTACAGGCCCAGATCCATTTACACCATCACTCGGACCTTGGAAGTTAGATCACTCTGGTGGCCATATAAGATCTCGTCGAGAGCCGACTTCTCGATGACAATCCTTCCCAACTCCAACAGATCCTTCACATCGACCTCCTCGGTCGTTTGCACGCGCCCATGCTGTCCTGCTGGGCGCAGCGCATTGAACAGGTTGTGGCGATAGTCTCCCGTGATCAATAATGTCCTTCCATCCTCAGCCCCCCAGTGGTTGTGCTCGAAGATATCCTGTACGTATCGCGTCTTTGGGTGTTCAATCTCCATCCCATCCTCGCAAATAATCAACTCCCCCTTTCGGTACCGGTATGAAAGGGCTGTCCTCCATGCCAGGTCGTACATCTTTTTGGGCAACCCCGTTGCAAAATCTCGAGGCCGGGGACCGAATGATTTGGCACCTCCCTTCAACATTGGCGATTGCCTCGTGCCTAATCGTGCTCGACCAGTTCCTTTCTGTGGTCGGATCTTGCGGTGCGAGCCGTGGATCTCCCATCGGGTCTTGGTGGATGCTGTTCCTTGCCGTGTGGCATCTCCCTCGTACACTACTGCGCGGTGGAGGATATCCCGTCGGAGGGGGAGATACAAGTGGTTGCTAGGATATGATTCGAATCGAAGGGGCTCCATGGTTGGGAATTTGTAGATGGTGGTGAGAACTTGCGAGGCTTAAGACGGCTGTTAGCACATTGGCCCAGGCTGCGTTCATGGTTACATGCCTGATGCTGGTGATGAGTTCTCATGCAGAGACAGATTGTTCAGTCCTGCAACCACCTCTGATGGCAGAGCGGCCTCTGTCGCCATTGACCTCGATAATTGCGGTGCTAAGCATTGCTAGTAAAGGATCAGTATTTCGCTCTGTCGTGGAATTCTAGCCGCAGCATACCGCCAAAGGATCCCTGGACCCTCCAATATATCCCCGAAGGGCATTCAAGCTCCTTGAGAAGCCCTGCAGGCTTTTCGACGCCATTTTGATGTGTTCGGGCAACGCAATGTGGTTGTCGCTATCAATGTTGAAGGTCCAGAGATCCTCAAAATTTCGGGCGGATCAATAGATATTCCGAACCGTGCTCATGCGACGATAAATTTCAAGCTGATCCTCGAACATCATCATCGCAACAATGACTTCTTGCCAGAAGGCCGTACGGCCATTGACGCAGTGTCTGCGCAATCCGCAGCCATCCAGCTCCTCGATCCGATCAATTCGAGCTTTCACGACCTCCACACCGGCGAGTGAAGCTGTTGCGGAGCCCGCCCCCAGGACGCGAACATGGAATCCAGCTACGGTCACATCGAAACGGGGAGAGAAGGCATTGATGAAGACTGGCGTCATACCTGTGGGATCGAGACGTAGACGTGCCGCGATCAAATCGTCCGACAATGTTCCATTTGAGCTGCTGCCATTTCAATGCTTCCAGGAGGCCCGCAAGGTGCTGCAAGAGGACAGAGAAGAGAAGCTCAAAGCAATTGCTACGGAGAGGCTGCGGATTAACAATCTGATGGCTCAAGATCCGGCCAAGCTTGCTGGTGGCCAGGTGGCAAAGGACCGAAGATTGGACAGCATGAGGAGGCACCTAGAACACCTCAAGGTTCTTGCGGATATCAATGATCCTATGATCAAGAAGCGATTTGAGGATGGTGAAGGTTGGTATCTTGCACACTGTAAATTGCGAAGTGAAGATGTTAATGATGATTTTAGGCGACATGAGCAAGCCCATCTATCGATATCTCGCAGACAAGAAATGGAGAAGTTACCAACGCAAGATCATTGCCCAGCGTATTGAGCAGTTCAGCATTGTTCCGGACGTCCTGCCACATTTCGAGCCTACAGCAGAGGTTCGTCTAGCATTCAGACGCCGAAACGTCCAACCGGGAGAATACGTCGACTCAAGAGTTAGTGAGGTCGCCCCACGTCTGAATGTTCAGGTCTTTGACCAAGGCGAGCGATATGTCTCGGTTCTGGTCCTCGATTCAGACGTACCTGTCGTCGAAGAGGACAATTTTGCTACGCGATGCCATTTCCTAGCTGTGAACATCCCACTGTCACCTACCCAAGACTCCATACCTCTGTCGAAGGTCGCTGCAGAGCAACTTGTTCACTCCTGGCTCCCTCCATTCGCCCAAAAGGGATCTCCATACCATCGCTACTCCGTTTTTGTCTTGCAGCAACCAGCAGGTCAAATGATTGATTTGGAAAAGCAGAAGACCGTCGACCGGGATGGATTTAGATTCCGCGCATTCGTGCAGAACAACAAGCTTCAACCTATTGGCATGAGCTTGTTCCGAAGCATCTGGGATGAGGGAACTGCTGGCGTGATGAACCGAGCCGGCGTTGAGGGCGCAGATATTGAATTCAAGCGCAAGAAGATCGAGGCTCTCAAGCCTAAGCAGAAGCCTAGAGGCTGGGAGGCGAGACATGCCAGCACCAAGTATCGGGCGATCTGGAGATGATAACCCCCCCGGGAGAGTAGAGATGACTTTTGTATCATATTTGTACTATTTCAAACGTGCCTTTGAACATACATCCCAGACTGGCGTGGTCCAGTATGAGAAGAGCCAAAGTTGTACCATTGTCATGATAGGGCTTTGTTTGCGTTGTGGGTGTGAAAATGTGGAAACCTCTTGGCTCTAGCTACCTGCCCCCTAAAATACCTCCCATGCCGATGCAATTTGCAAACAACCCTCTTGATCACAACTCGAGTCCAAATACCTGAATCTTGCCAAGAACCACTTCAGGTATATATGCAGCTTCTAGCCCTACCATCCGAACGCAGAATCACTGGACTGGGGCACAGCATGCGAGATCAGAAGATATGGAACAAAATGAGTGTGTTATACCCCTGATCACAAGCATAGACTAGGTAGGCTATACACAAGAAGAACCACCATCACCCAACACCGCCATCCACTCCCCCAAAGCTTGGCTTAGATACACAATCTCGAGAATCAATGAGTGGACCGATGGCAGGATTGCCCATGAATAACATCATGAATTCACAGACCACAGAATTAACCACCTTGCAGAAGATAAAATATTCGAACGGCAACAAGTCATCTTATATCTGCAGATTAAAGCCTGGATAGGCCAGAGAGCTCACCAGGAGCGTGGTAGTTTGGAACCTGATTAGAATTAGTCAACGTGAATTTTCCATGCGGTCGTTCTGAGAATTGCATACCTTCATCTCCAATGCAGCACCGCTGTAGCCGAGATCTTCAGCTACGAGCATGGCGCACTTCTCACCGATGAGGAGTGCAGTAGAGTCTGTTAAGAGTGATTAGCCAAGGGTAGCAAGGATGAGTAAGTGGACAGGACTTACAAGTGTTACAGCCGACGTTATCAGGGCAGATAGAGAGATCTGCAACCTTGAGGTTCTTGACGCCATGTACGTTAAGGCGTTCATCGAGCACGCCGTGCTTGACGATGCTGTTTCCTTCTTTTGGTGCCATTGAGCATGTCTGTATAATATTAGTTCTTGGGACTGCTTGATTTTAACATGGTAAGATGGATATGCTTACACCAAGACTATGCCAAGTAGTCTCAACATGGCGCTTGACCCATTCCTCAATATGCTTGATGTCATCATTGGTATACTCGAGGTCGTGGTGGAGATCCTGCTTGTTGCTATTCAGGTAAAGATCACTCTGCTTCGTGGCAGGAGGGTCAAGAGGCATTGACCAAGAGCCGTGCTGGATACCTGCTGTAACGTTGCCTGGTAGGGCGTAGTCGTTGGTTGTTTTGAGATCCATGTCCTTGGCTCGTGCAGGCGAGTTGTACGCGAAGAAGGGATGCATGGCTTGCACCTCTCCTGCGTAGGCACTCATTCTACGAGCTGTCTCTCTGCTCTTGATATATGACCATACCTATCAACGATCTTAGTGACCTTTCTTTAAGACTTTACCGCAACACCAATGAGGCTTCTTACCATTGGGGCCATGTCACGCTCGTCATTCATGAAGCCGGCATCGAAATCGGGTGCCTCATAGGGATCTGGTGATACAATATGGGTTGACCCACGAGAGAATGGATACTCGAGGAAATGGAACATTGTGAAGAACTTTCCTGGTGGCCTATGATAAATCAGCAACCTGTTAAGAAACGTGATTCTGCGTGTTTCAAAGAGTTATGCAGACTGAGCAGGAGTACTTTGCATCTATTCGTCACGTGGTATAACATGTGACAAACTTCCGCGTCTCCGCGTCGACCAGAGTGCAGTCTCTCAAATACCCACTCCTTAGAAGGATATGAGAGATTTAATGGCGCCTTCGGGTCCCAGTAGGTCAACTTACATCAACATATGATCGCCGAACCATCTTGAAAATGTTAGCAGTAGTCATAAAATTAAGCGAGCAGGCGAAATCATACCCAGCAATAACCGAGTAATGCATAACAGGCTTGTCAGGCTTGTTTTTGAAGTAGCTGTCCCAGCCACTCTTGAAGTGTGGTGTGGGCCACTTCTCCATTGTCCTGAGTTCTTCTTCAGTGGGACGGATCTTGACACCAGCCTCGATGCCATTTGTGGCAAGTGGGCCGGTTCCTTTAATGTTCCATTCGTCGAAGACAGCCTTTTGAACAACGGGATCACCTCGAGCAAAATCGTCAAAGCTGTCGGTATCTAATATTAATTAGTTAAAGTGGCCCAGTTTTTGAAATACTTCATGAAATATGATGCTGCCGCGAGCACTTTCATGCTGTATACCCATAATGAGGTATCTTCGAATGCTCATCTAGACTGTAACTTACCGGGTGTAGCGCGGAAGACGGAGAACGTCAGGTAATGATCTTGGAAGTTCAAGCCAACACCTGGGAGATTCACAAGTGGCTTTACGCCGGCCCTTTGAAGCTTTGCTGGGTCACCGATGCCACTGCGTTGCAAGATCAATGGGGAAGATAGCGTGCCGCCAGAGACGACAATCTGCTTGCGTGCTCTGAAAGTACGGGATTGTTGCTGCTTCGGGGAACTCGTATCAATAATGCTTTAAAGATGGAGAGTAAACTGCTTACAGATGGGTGGAGAGGCTTGGTGGGTACGGTTCGTACTCCAACTGCCTTGCCATTTTCCATGATAATCTTGTCGACTTTAGTATTGCATTGCAGATGCAAGTTCGAATGCACCGATCGGGTTGAGTGAATATAGGCATGAGCCGAGTCACTTCGTCGACCAGTCTATAACCTATTATTAGAAATATATTTGGCAACGTAATATTGGCACACATACATCACGGTTGATCCACTTGAGCCAGTGTTCAGCTCCACTGAATTTATGTAAGTGCTCTGTGTGAAGTCAAGATAAAGTCAAGTTTTGCTTACTGGCCTGTCACCAAGTCTTGGAGATCATCAGTTGTAGGGATTCCTTGGGATTCTGCAGCTCTGAGGAAGTCTTGCATGATGGGATAGGTGTAGTTGCCAAAGGATACTTTGATAGGGCCATCGAAGCCGTGAATGTCCCTGACCCTTATAGCTTAGCAACCAGAAAGCTCATTTGGAAGGAAACAAACCTGTTATTACAAGCCCGTTGATACGTCTCATGCTTCTTCATGAGTGGGATTAGTTCCTTTGTAGTCCACCCCTTGGATTGGAAGTCATCGTAGTCAGATGCAGATGCTCGTGTGTACATCATGAAGTTGATGGATGATCCACCGCCTAGGATGTGAGCACAAGGCACGACAGCTTTTCTGCCCCCAAGCCATTCCGAGGGACGTGAATAGTAGAATGAAGCAGTTTTGCTGTCCAATTTCATGTTACGAGGGTCTATACATAAATTAATGCTATATAAAAATCGACTTTAATAAGTGCTTACAAATTCCGGGCCTGAAAACCCATGGGTTGTTCAGGTTGCTCTCTCCACCTTCGATTAAGAGCACCTGGAGATTGTGGTCGAGATTGGCAAGTCTATAGATTATTAGCGGACGTGTCTGGCATGATGGTTCAAAACGTACCGGCCAGCAACAACGCAGCCACAGCTGCCCCCTCCACACACAATGATGTCGACTTCGTCGGGGACAGTCATATTGAACGACCAAGCGTGCTATAGGCTTTATAGACAAAGAGCTTTGAACAGTAGTTTTGTATATCCTTGGGAGGATTATTACTGCCACAGATGACTCTGAGGAACAGTCTGACAGAGAAGTATCTTGGAGGAGCAGGGACAGACAACCTCCTTTAAATCCTTATTCTCCCAACAACCCCGCACGCCGTGCCATCGAGAATGTGGGGTCCCCTACGTTCTTCATCCTGGATCAGCTATGCAAGTTCCTATATTGTTAGCCACGGATGGTGCAAATCCAATTGGCCCCGCGAGCTTGGCAGCCAGTCGTAAGGATTGTACAGGCCAGCATGGGAATGAAACCACAGAGTCGAGCCACGGAGCATGGTTACCCCTCTCTTATCTTTGCCCAAGAGCTCTGCATACATGTCTTGGGATCCCATTGACGCGGCAGTATTGCTCGCTGCGTGGGGATTCCCAGGCGCAGCAGGACCCGGAGGCGAGGATGAAAGGAAATAACTCGGGATTTTGGTAACAAGTGAAAACAATTGGATGTCTGCCAAAGTCTCCTCCCTTCGCCGTGCCAATCTAGTTTCAACTGCATGACCCCGCAATTGGGATTCAAGCTGAATGCTTTATGCAGTGCAGAGAAGAGGAGAAGGACGAGAGATCGGTCTTCCCCCCACGCAGAAGGGAAAGGAGATGATGGGAATCAGAGCTGGACATGCTCCCACCAGTGCCAAATTTAGCTTCATCGGGGATGTGGTTCATGAGCATACCACGCGGGAGGTGCAGAGAGTCAGTGCCGGAGAAGGCCCCAGCCGAGGTGTGGGAGAGGATTAGAAAAGGGCAGAGGTGAAGAACAGAGTTCAGACACCAAACTTAGGTGTCCTTGAGATCCATGCATGGAAGTGATGAACCGATGATGACCGTGGACAGTGCCACGCCGCATGTAGCATGATGCAAGGCCGGATGCTCTAGGCCCTGGCGGTTAGGAGAGCGGAAACAACATGAGAGGAGAGGACAGGGCCGGCAGAACGAGGCAACGAACAAGACGAGGTTGGAGAGGAGACGCGCGGAGACAGGAATGAGAGGAGACGAGAGCAGGGAAGCGGAGACGAAGGACGTTGGACATGAACCGTGCTGGGCTGACCGTCTGGGGAAACCCCAATTTGCGGGGTTAGCTTCCCCTCTGCGGGTCCGCGTGCAGGCTTAGCATCCTCTCGCTACTCCTCTTTCCACCACTACGAGAGCCCTGCCACCTTCACCTCACGCGCCGACATGTTTCGTGTTGGAGTCAAGGTCAATTTGTATACGACGTGCCCACTGCAAACCACCCAAACTCTCTTCTCCACCCACCACGCCCACGAGTGCGAGCAAGACCGCAGGGCACGACGGAATCAGAGTTACAGGACAGAAAATCTTCGGTTATCGGATTCGCTGACTGGGACAGCGCTTACACCCCTACATGCAGCGGTCTCGACGGACCGTGATCTTACAAACTTGCGCTTTCCAGACACGCCGGGCCCAATGCCCGCTCTTCCCTACCGTCCGCCGTCCAAGCCAATCACAAAGAAATCCGTCATGCTCGCTCAAAGGGAACACTTCCGCCCTTCATAGGCCCTCTGCCGCCTCTGCGAGAACGTGCAGAAGACTCATGGCCGCACCACCCACTGCACCTGCACCTAGATTCTCCTTCCATCTGCTCTTCGGTTTCTCACGTGTATCCGTGTTCCGTTGCGATGAATGTGAGCGTCGGGGTGGAGACGAGTGTCGTCGTCGCGGCTCTTGCCTTTCTACCTCTTTATTGGAGCTAGAATGAGGAATGTATCGATCTCGTGGTGAATGTTGTGACATTCGTGGCGCCTGCACGGTCAAAGTAGAAGAAGACATAGATGGTGACGGTGGCTGGCCATAGGGATTTGGATAACCCGAGCGGGTTGTGTGCGTATAGTTGGGACTAGGCGATCCTGGATATGACCGGTGCTCCTGATATCGTGGTCGGCGCCGCTCCATATCCTCTGACGATTCGGATTCGTCGTCAGGCGCTATTTCACGGCTGCGGGAGAATGAAGGTTGACTGATAGGTATTGGCATACTCTGCGGGAGCTGGGCCGGCGGTTGTTGTGGTCTTCTATACCGTGCATCTCTCAGCGCTTGCGACCGAGCTGCATAGTCCTGAATTTGTTCGATGGTCAAAACTCCTAGAACTGCGACAAAATCTGGATGACTATTCATATGGTTAGCGAGATCCCTTCGAGTAAAACGAGTACGTACGCCTCATATCGTCGGTGGTCTTGAACCAGAACTTCTGGAGAAACCAAGCTACGCTTTATTTTGGTCCATTTTGCATCCGGCGGGATTTCATTTCCATTCTGATCTGGTGCCAATCTCAAAGGTTCCTGTCTGGGGCTATTACTACCGTCTTTGCTTGACTGATACGAAGTAGGGACAGTAAGCACCCCACTTCTTCGTGGAGAGGCACCGAATTCATTGGCATCTTTTGAACGAACTGGAAGTGATCGAGCGGTATCATCTCGCCCATTAAAGCTGTTGTAGCTTCGATAACTTGACGGAGATCCCGAGGGCGTTACTTGCAGAGTCATACTTGGGCTTGAAGAAACAAGGTCACTAGTTCGCACCACTAGCGCCATATCTGACGCCTTCAGTGACTGGAGTTGCTTTTCAGACCTCTCCGAGTTGCCACTGTCCGATCTGTCGGATCCACTAGAGTTAAAGTACAGTGGCTCCTTTTCGCTTGAGGTCGTCACTCGAGGTATGGGCGAAGGCTCTCTATAGCTGCGATCCTTGAGTTCGCGAGGCTGGGATTGAGAAATCCTGCTATAGTGTCAGAAAGCATTTCAAAAGAATTTCTGTTAGTTTACCCACATTTTCCCCTGAGCGTTGCCATCCCTTGGCTCTAAATGGACTCGAGCTGTCTTCAAGGACGGAAGGAATTTCATGTTATCCTCCTTTCGGACAAGCTCCTTCACCGACTCATCTGTGCTATTGGTATTCAGAGAATGAAATGAAGGAGGAGGTTCATCTAATGTCTCGGAATGGACCGAATCTAACCAATGATCAGGGTCCACACCTGGTTGGGCAGGAGGTGATTTTGGGTCGATTGGCATTTCATCAAGTAGGCCCTTTTGGTCGATTTCACGAATGTATGCACGTAGAACATCCTGTATTGGAGTTAGCATATGTGGTTCCCACGGGACAAGGATCCACGAAGAGTAAATATCAAAGGGATACGAGTATCATACCTTATGCCTATGCAAAACTCCGCTATCAAACCCTTCAGCGACAAGTTCTCTGCGGAATTGTTTCCAAACTTCTTTGTCATCATCTTGGTAATTTGTCATAATGCTACCGGCCCTCTGACCCATTCGCGCAGCAATATTATCGACTTTGTCAAGGATCATATCTAGTTGGCCTCCCTGGTTCTGCAGGGTCGTAGCCACTTTTCCAGACTCGTGAAGTTGTATAGTATCCAAGAACAGCGTCAAGCTGGTTTTATGAGAAATCAATTTGACTCTCATTCCGCCTAGTTCATCCATCTCATTACTGCCAAACCTCATCTTTTCCCACAAGACGCGTGGAGATGAGGGACTGTCATCGCCAAGCCTGCCATATTTTTGCAGCAAAAGGTCGAGTCCATGTAGAGTGTTATCACAATCGCCAATGATCGGCGCCAGGTCGCGGCTGTAGAGTGCGCGATCACGATTTAGTAGCGACTCTGGTGCCTGGACCTCGTATTTGAGATGGCGCAAGACGGTATGTAGCCCACGAACCTCACGACTGATCTCGAGGTATTCTCCTCCAGCCTCTTTGCATCGTCGATAGAGCGCTCGACAAAAGGTCACCACAATGATGATGTCGGAAGGCGATGCGCCGAAAGACATCTGGACGTCCTGACGGGGGCCGGGTATCGGGCTTCGTTGGCGTGACTTGTCCTTGTCTGCGGGTGCGGGGTGGGGCCGTCTCCAGGTGTTCGTCCTGGAACCGGTTTCCAGAAGGCGTCGCAAGCAACAGTGACGAAGGCAAGAATGCGAACGGGCGAGCAGGCGAAGAAGTAGAGGAGACGAAGAGAAAGATGGGAGGACAGCTGGACTTGTTCCCTCAGCTAATGATCTCGCCGTAATGCAGCCCGTCCGGTCAGTGACGTCGGGGCAAGCCTTGGAGAACGTCGAGGCTGTCGTATCGCCGAACAGGCCAATCCGATGGGGAACCCTGCAGCGCGAACCGGTGGCGCAGCACGGAAAACATGTAGCCTCAGCCTCAATATTACAACACACCTTCTCCATGCAACGCCCGGACACCGTGTACACGTCGTATGATATGCGTTTTTGATTGATCGCTAAGCATCCCGTACAGGACGCGCCCCCTGCTTGTGCTGCCCACTCGTGGCGAATCCAGGGTGGAGGGCATGTGGAGAGTATCAGTTATCGCCTTCGGGTACACCCGATTCCTTCGGTGCTTGGTATCTGCCAATCGTGATCTGTCTCTGATGTCGCAATTCCGATATGCACTACTACTCGGTGTCCACGTCGAAATATCATGGCCCTTGATCTAGGCTCTGTGATGCATCGCTGACGGCCTTGAGACCCCGGGTTACATGGGATGAGTTACACCATATGGAATCCGCAGAAGGATAAATCGCGCTTTGAAATTGAATGTATATTTCTATCGCAACCGAACACCGTTGAGTTGCAGACTACTATATGGTGATCCGCTCGAGAGAATATTTCCCAACCTTTTTGCTCTTGAGCCGCCCAATATCTCTCGCCGTGCGTCGCTGGACCTCTCCTCCGGCCGCAACACGAAGCCGAGAAATCTGCTGCTCGACCTTGAGCCCCAAAGGCAGCACGGGAACGTTCTGCTCGGACAATGGAACTATCACTGGTGCTATCTTTCTCTTCTTGCCTGCATAATTGTCCTCCTCGCCGTTGCCTTTCGCAGCCTTGGGGAGAGCTTTTTGCACCGCATCGCCATACCGGATGAATTCTGACATCAATCCTTTCAAGTATGATGCTTCTTCTATACCTTCAAGAGCAGCACTTACTTCAAGCTTCAAACTTCGGATGAGATCCTCAGATTCATAAAAGTCTCCGTTGATCAGTCTGGCATCACCAGCAAGCCACCCACCAGCTCCGATAGCATCGATACAGTTGTTGAGGAGACTGGTGATCAGAAGGATCGTACTGTTCAAGACTTCCGCTTCTTCATCAGGAGAATCAAGCAGCCCAACATCGAGGTATCTGGACGTCCAAGAACCTCGTGCAAGCTCGAAGCGCAGAAGGTATATCAGTGAGACGACTTCTTGGCCAGTCAAAGTAGTTTGAAGGGCCTGAACAATCGTAGTAGAAGGGGTCGCATACAGCTTAGCCAATGCTACACTCAAAGCTTGTGCCCTGACACCAGAGCCGGGGCCAAGTTGGTATTCGGCAAGTCGCAAATCCTCCTCTGCTTCTGCCTCGAGCTGCTCTAATTCATCCTCAACATTTCCGTCGGTAAGAGATTCTCCCTCGTCATTGGCGAGGACATTCTGGGTAGTGCTAGCATTGCCAATCAATTCCAAACTCTCCATTAACCGTCTGATGGCGTGCAGAAGGTCTTCTGCACACATATAGTTGCTGTCGAGAAGGGCTAGCAGGAGTTCTAGTTCTGGATCCACCTCTACTATAGCTCGAACCAGTTGTCCATGCGGAATATGTTGCTCGGGGGATGCTCGAACCTCGTCTCTAAGAGCCACCTCTATGTTTGCCACGGTAAGATTTCCAGTCTCTAGAAGCCAGGCAAAGGTCTTTGGCGGGTAAAACTCAATGCTTAGCTGATACGACTCGGTGCCATCCTTAGACCAAGAGAAGATCTTTTTGATAGCGTAGGAGACCCATCGGCGATCTACAAAAGTCTTCGTACTACCAACACTTCCTTTGACTATTGTCTTGGTAGGAACGTTAGACGTGTTTAGTCCAAGTTTGGAGACCATCACACCCTCAAAGCCTTCGATATCTCTTTCCGAGACAAATTTATCCGTGGCCACAAAATCTTCCGAGAGCGACGGATCACCACCTCCAATTGACCCTGGGAGGTATGAACCAAACGTTGTCAAACCGTCTAATCTCAACGTTTTTTCCGTCCATTCAGAACCCTTTCGCTTCTGTCGAATCGCTCGACCAAGAGAATCGATCAGAAGCCCAGAAGTGGCTGATTTGTTGTCATGCTGGCTGTCGATTTGAACAGCTACAAGTTCCTTTCCATAGATACCAACTGTAGTCCCAGTTCGAGGAAAGTAAGCCACAAGATTACATTCAGGTTTCGAAGAATCGTCTGATGGGTCTGACACTCTCCTCCTCTTCGAGCCAGCTTTGATGTCCATACTATCGAGCGAAACTGTTGCTAGGACAGAGTCGAACTTTGGGTTGTAGACTCCAACTGTATTGTGTGTTGCAATCATGGTGGACGCGTTCGAAATTCGTAAAAATGATGTAGCACTAGGAATTGACATCACGGATTGCACTTTGGGCAAAGTTTGAGAAAGATCGTAGCTGGATAGCTTGTTTCCTGAGAGCTCCTGAAGCGTACCTGTGGATGCGTGCAGAGCATATGATCTTTTCGTAGCGGCCGATGCACGTCCCTCAGTCAACTTTGCAGTAAGCAAGCAGTCTACCGACTGCTTCAGGCTCGAGGAAGTGAGCCTTCTTGGTAAGGTAAAAATCTGTAATGTGGCGCTGGAGGTATCCTCAGCAAGTGCAGCACTGGTGACCAAAACGAGAATATCGGGATTGAAGCCATCTTGAGTGACTTCTTCTGAGAAAGTAGCCATGACATCTTGGCGACCTTTTAGAATGCCCTGGCTGGCAGTAAACGCATTTGTGAGATGTGCAAATTCGACCTTCGCGTCTCGAGGGCTCTCTGATTCTCTGTCCAGATACAATGCTGATGCAGGCGACACCCATTTCTTCTCAAGAGTTTCTCCATCCAAGCACAGAATTTCCCCATCTTCCTTTATTACCAGTAGATCGGTCGACGTTGTGGCATCCGATGTGCTGGTAGTGGTGACGGTTCCGAGATAGACTATGTCTGCTGCGGATTGATCCAACTTGCAGTTGACAGCAGAAGAGGTTGAAGTTCCAGATCTAGGGCTGACATCACGAAACAAAGTAACACAGCTTTGTGGTGTCTTCGTTGCCACATATGTTCGTCTTTCAGCGACGCTTTTGCTAATACGAATTCTTGTCGAACAGGGAGCACAGGTGAATGTTGACTGCGGTGGAACAGCGTAAGAGGTGATCAATCTAGAAGATGGAATCTATGATCTTGTAAGCTTGAGATTCAAACGGTAGTGCTTGAGCTGCTCACATCGTAGAGATTTACACCCTCTCCGTGGATTCCAATAGCTAATTCAGAGCGCTTTCTCTTCCTTGAGCCATTCTGTCTCCCAAGCACTTCTCCCACCACATAGCACCCATTCGACTGGTCAATCGGCTGGGGCAATGTAGCGACAACATATGGTGGCTGTAGAGAGAATCTACCTGACATTTTGACGGTAGTATAAGAAATATCGTCGCGAATGCTGTCAGGGTCCTTCAAAGCAGAGCGGTCTATCAAAATTATTTTTGTCTCGGAAAAAAGTTGCGATAGCGATTACGGTTGCCAGGATTGTGCGCGCAGCCATAGTAGTGCAGTTCTACGGCGGCCGCTGCTAAATTGAAATCGCGAGACGACGCGCTTCCCAATTGAGGTCATTGACATTGAATTATCGTCACTTTCTTCTGCTTCCCGTCATACTCAAATTGTATTGTTCCCAAGTTTTGAAAGATCAAATCTTAGTCCATTAATTTCACGCAGGCTTTACAGGACATCCTAATTTTGTCCAAAAACATGCTAGTAGCAACTCTGAGCTTCCAGAACGCGTGAAATAGCGCGTACGAGTGAATGACAGCCAGGTTATATGGCACTTTTGGTTGCCCACACCATGGGGAGAGCAGAGCATGAGCCCACAAGTCTGCACCCCTTCTTCACCAAACCTATAAGTATGCCCCAGCCGGTACAATCTCCTTTTTTCGCATTGTTGCTGACAGCTGCGTGCAGGAGGCTGTCCAGAATCTACAGTTAAAGATGATATTCCAGATTCCGCTGCTGTCACTGCAGCCGAACCCAACTCGAAATCAACGACTGACAAATGCAAGAAGACAGCTGCAGCAAGGAAGGACAACGATGGTACTGCAGCAACATCTCCAGCATCGGCTGCCATGTTAGAGGTCGACCCAAATACTGGTCGAAGAAAGCGAATCAAAACCTCTTTGGAATCACGGGAAGACATGGGCGGGGCATATGGAGAAGGCGTCCTGTTGCAATTGACAGAAGAGGCGAACAAGCAGGAAATCGACAGGGACGAAGAGAAGACTCCTAGGAAAGTGGATGCAAATCTCGATACAGCAGCTACGACTGGTATGGTCACAAGTGCCTCAGAACGACTGCGAAGTCCGGCATCCGTCGAACGACATGCTATTGTATCCATCGAAGTCGATCCTTTCCTCCACAAATCCGCGTCCGGACCGATCGCACAGCCCGACAGCAACAAAAAGGTGCTGCGATTGAATCGAAAAACTGGAACAATTGGATCCCCACCTGCTAAGAAATCAACCACAGCAAATGCCTCAAGACCTCGTGGCAGAAAGCCGAAGTCTCAAATTGTTTTAATGCAATATGGCAACGATCAAGAGTCTCGACTACGGATTGGTACACGGATCAACCAGATTATGGAGAGCGCGAAGGCAGTGTGTAGCTCAAATATGGGAACCTGCGGCCCTACCAAATCAGATAGTACTAGCAAGCCTCCGCATTCTTTATCCTCGAAAAAGGAAGTTACTCAAAAGTCCAAGACCACACATCCATTCTTTTCGGGGAAGACAGGTGAAAGTTCAATCCCTGCACCCGAGCGTCCTGGACCTGTAGAGCGACCAAAGCTTTCAATGGTCTCCGGCAGGGGAAGACCACCACAGGCTCTGAGTAAGGACTCGATGGCTTTTGCTGGGTTTGGCAAGACTGAGAGACTTTTCAAGTTTCCTGGTGCCATGGAACCTGCTTGGCCTTGGGAAGGAATGCAACATATTAGAGGCCATAGCCAACATTCGCCTAGATACGAAGACTCACCATTACCACCAACCCACAAGAAATCCAAAGGTCAAGCAGTAGAGATCTTGCATCATGAAGACATCTTGAATGTTTCTGCTGCGTCCTTGAACATTGCAGTTATAGCGCAAAGCATTAACGATATTAATGCGGATGGGTTTAAAGAGCCATCATCTTGTCTAAGAATTCCTCGGAAGCATATTGAAACGGGATCCACGTTGCAAAGACGTGTTCGCAAAGAGCTCCACGCTAGATTCCAAGCAACTTCTGCAGAAATTGGCGAGAGCTCAGAGGAGGACGAAATCCAGACCGCTAATCGGCATAGTACGACTCACGCAGCGCTACAAATGTTGTACGCCTCGATTGCCACTTCGCTCTCCCCATTTGACCGTTCGCAGTGCGAAACACAGGCATGGACAGCTAAGTATGCGCCGAAGCAAGCAATAGAAGTGCTACAGATGGGCCGGGAGCCTGTGATATTGAAAGAATGGCTACAGTCTTTGACGATTTTGGCTGTCGACAGAGGCGCAACTGAAGCTCAGAGTCGAGCCACAACTACCGCACAGAAACGTTCAGCAATGTCTAAATCAGATACTCCAGCAAAACGTAAACGGAAATCCAAAAAATTGGATGATTTTATTGTCTCAGATGATGACGATGAGATGGATGAAATTGTGCAACCCGACGAAATTGACAGCCCACGTGTCAGCCATGGCCTTCCAAAGAAGACATTAGTTCGGACGTACAACGGAAAAGAACCCCGAAAGCTTGCCAATGCGGTGCTTATCAGTGGCCCCCATGGCAGTGGAAAGACCGCGACAGTATATGCGGTTGCCAAAGAACTAGGATTCGAAGTATTTGAGATAAATGCAAGCAGCAGACGGAGTGGCAAAGACATTCTAGAAAAGGTTGGCGATATGACTCGAAATCATCTTGTGCAGAGCTCATCCGCTGCAACCGACGGTAATGCCTTCGAAGATGATATAAAGCAAATCTCGGATTCTCTAGCAGCAGATCTCAAGAGCGGCAGGCAGGGCACAATGAACTCCTTTTTCAAGCCGAAGCCACCAGTACAGCATAACCTTGTCAATCCAAAGCCAACGGAGAATAAGGAGGAAGTTACTGGCAAAATCGGCGTCAAAACAACACCGAAACAGCAACGACAGTCATTAATATTGCTGGAAGAAGTTGATATTCTTTACGAGGAAGATAAGCAATTCTGGGCCACAGTTATGCCTCTGATAACTTCATCCAAGCGCCCGTTGATCATGACATGTACTGATGAAGCTGCTTTACCATTACAAGGACTTTGGCCTCAGTTGCATGCAATCCTTCGATACTCGGCAACCCCGATGGACCTCGCTGTGGACCACATGCTCCTTGTGGCCGCCAATGAAGGCCACGCCCTTCAACGCTCGGCCATCGAAGCGCTGTATGAAGGCCGACGTTTCGACCTCAGGGCTTCTTTGACAGATTTAGACTTCTGGTGCCAACTTACGGTCGGAGATCGCAAGGGCGGACTGGAGTGGTTCTATCCCAGATGGCCTCCAGGCTGTGATGTTGATGAAAATGGAAACACGCTTCGAATAATTAGTCAGGATACCTACCAAGCCGGCATGGGATGGTTGAGTCAGGACTATCTTAAGAGTCAAGCACACTGTCTAGATGTTGAGGAAGAGATACTGCGTGAAGCCTGGGATGGTTGGAACCTCGATATAGGAGATTGGCAGCAAACACCGGATATTTCATCTTGGGCGGAGGATCGACGGAAGCTTTCCAGTGGACGTAAAGATGATTATGCTGCTCTTAGCATTTACGAGGATTTTGCGGACATGTTGAGTGTGTCTGATATCTGCTCTGCTGGGGCTTTTTCGACGATCAATCAGGTAAATACACAAGCATTACCGGCTGTAGCTTGGATGTTTGAGTTTGCTAACATGAATAGATACCTCTTGATACCGATCTTCCAAAGCTCTCAGCTAAAACCAAGGACGATTATGTGCTGGCATGGGGGCTTCTAGAGGCTCATCCTAAAGTTACTTACGATCGACTAGGTGCAGACTTGTCGACATGGATGAAATCGCGAGCTAGAAACAGACTTCAGGGAGAAGCGCATGTTAAGCATGGTCTTGAGGTTCCACTAGAACTTGGCAGCCCCAGCGAGCAATGCACCATTAATCTCATCAGGGAACACTCGATCTACGTCAATCCATCACTAACGCGGTTCGATTTCAGCTTGGCATTCGACCCTATCGCGACACTCGAAAAGAAATATGTTTGGAGCAGCAACAACAACACTTTGGAAGCATCATGCTTTGACAGAACCATGTCGCTCATCGTGCACGACGTGGCGCCATTTGTCCGTTCCATAGTAGCCTACGATGCCAAGCTCCTTAATGAGCGAACTCGCTTAAGTAACCTGCTTAGCGAGGGAGGTGGAGTTCCCAAAGGAAAGAGAATGCGAACCACCCGAAGTGCTTTATCAGCATTAGAAGGGGGAACGCGGAAGACTACGAGGAAAGAAAAGTACTTCGATGCTGAGGATTTGAATCCGCACTTTGTTCTCGCCACTGGATCATCAGCTTGGCAGGCAGCTGCTGCCGCTGAGCTTGAGTATGCACAAACGGAATTGGAGTCTTTGTGTGAGACGAGCACGCGAGAAGTCTCAGAGGAAGGCGATCCTCAAGCTAATACCTTGAACGATGAATTACAAGATGAATGAATTATTGACGGCTGCTTCTCATGACGCGGGCTGAAACCGGCCAGGTAAACCTGGAGGTACTCGTTTTTTGCCACGGATGGGTGAAGGCGTTGGTCAATACACCGCTGTATCGTCACTATGGAATGGGAGTTTGAAGGTCAATGGCAAAAGGGGGGCATCATGAGTCTTGCTACTAGCCGGGGGTGATTTGTAAGAAAGCATAGCATTTGTGGCATTTGACATTAGGCACTGTATTTAGAGGATATACACAAACAACTACGCAAGACTGTATAAAATGTCAGAAATCCAACCACGGATATCGCTTCTTGACGGGTCTGCCCCCTTTAACCACTACTGCTCGCTGCCCGTCACCTTAAAGTTTGCTACCTATCATAGCCATGTTTTTAAACACATTTGTCGTTTGATATGTACATTTATTAGCTGTCGCAACGTACTATGCTACAATAAGACGGCATGCTAGGTACAGATATAGGCCCCTACATGTACTAAGTACAATAAATACATGCCAAAGCTAAACACATCTTGCTCGTCTCTCCTATCTATAATAAGGTATCATAAGTATTTATCATTCGGACCAACAAGTAAACCACCATCCCATGCGTTCATTCATATAGCAATTTCTACTTCAAACCTCCGCCCCCGTAGGTAGGCATATATGCACCTTTTCCACGACCTAGACGGCCGTGAAGAGTTCACAACTCTCGAAGGAAAGGAAATTCAGAGACCGAATCCACGACAGCGAGAAGCCTACAGCCACATTACTTCTTCCCTCTGACTGGACTCTGCGCGAACCGGATCCCCCGGCTCTTGGGTGCCGGCACGCGCGGTGTATCATCGTCGTCGCTATCCTCGTCCGGAGCACCACTACTGCCGAGCGCAGCCTCACGCCTACGCTTCTCGGCCGGCGTTTCGTCGACGGGACTACGACCGCGAGACTCTTGTGCCGGTTTCCGCTCAGCAACACCCTTTAAAGCGCCGGCTCTGCGTCGGCGCTCGGCTGCCGTCTCGGTCTCGTCGTGGGATGGCGAGTCGACCTTGGTAAGATTGCTCCTGGCTCGCGTTGTGGGCTTGCGTTCGCGTGTCTGCGAAGAGGAGGAAGAAGAGGAGAAGTTCGATTCAGCTTTATCGGAGTCGTCTCCGTCGGCGCGTACATCAGCGCCTCTACGACGGGCCATTTCGGCACCTACGCCTTTGGCTTCTTTAGGCCCTGCTGCTGTTTGGACTGCTTTGGCCCCAAACAGTCTGCTACTGCCGGGAGAGTCGCTGTTGGCATCTTTCCTTGCCATATCTTTCATGGCAGCTGGCGCGTCGCTGCTCTCCAGGATTTCGGACCGTGCTTTGGGGTCCAGGCTCTGGATCTCTTTAAGGAAGTCATCTTTGTTAAGACGACGACCTGCTCCCCCAATCGTGAAGCGGATTCGTCTATCGTCCTCTTCTTCCTTCTCTTGTTCCCTTTCTGGTGGTGCTACTTTGCTGCTGCCACCGAAGCCCCAAGTGCCCATACGTGATAACCCTTGCCTCACAACAGTTTCCGCACCTGCTGCCGAGGAAGATTGATTTGCATTCGTCTCGGCCTTTTCTTGTCCAGGCTTTTTAGGTGTCTGGCCTATCCACGTGCCTGCTCTATCAAGGCCTTTGCGTACGGTGCTCTCTTTGTTGTCCTCTTTGGACTTCTGACCAGGTTTCTGAGATGGAAGCTCATACTTCTTCACGACTTCACCGTCTTCATCTTCTACAATAATCTAGAAAGAGGTCAATTAAATGAAGGCGGATCAAAATGGAGCTAGGAGAACATACGGTATTGCCGAACTGGTAGGCCAGTGCAGGACCTCGCTTTCGCTCTGCCTGCTTTGGTGCTTTGGACATTCCTTCAGCATCACCGTCGTCCTTATGCATCCAAACTCCCAGCTTCTTTCGGAGATTCTTATAAGCATGACTTGGATGCTCCAAGTCGTCTTTGGCTTCCTTCTCCAGGTCTTCCATATCCTGCTCTCTGGCCTTTCCGGCTGGTGTCTGCTGGGTCGAAATGACTTCCCCATCCTCGTTCTCAATAATCACAGCTTCACCTTCATCGTACACCTCCACACGGCCTGGATTTCGTTCCGCATCAGACCTGTGCTGATCGTAATTCTCTTCGTCATCATCCCTATGCATGATGCCCTCCATCTCTGGGTCATGTTGAACCTCACCAAGATCTCTCTCCTGGCTAAGGTCATCATCCTCCTTCTCACTCTTGGGTGATCCTTCACCAGGGGTAAGAGTAGTTGAGCCGCTCTGACTTCGTCGCTGAGGACGTATGGCAGACTCGTGGATTGGCCCTCCCGGACCTTGATCATCCCATCTCTTCTTCCTGCGGCGTGGTATCATGGACGAAGCACGACTTCCACGATCTTCCTCCTTCTGGCGACGTAAAAACTCCTTCGGCAACCCAATTGGTGGTAGACTTCCAGGTGGTAAATCCTCCGCGTGGATATCTTCTCCATCCGTGTCAACTCCTTCGGCAGTTGCCTTTGCCATGGATCTAGACTGAGACGAAATTCTTGGGAGACGGTTCATCCATGAAGGACCATCTTCCCCGCCCGTTGTGTAAGACATTGTGAGTGTCAAAGTGTTGATATGCTTCCCGAGCGTGAAGACCGCAATTGACGAGCCATGTACGATAATCGAGGCGATGACGAGAAACGTTGTAATTGGCCAGATGAGTCCAACTATAACATAATTCTCTGCTGATGGATCTGGGTATGAGGCTAATGGAGTCGTGGAATGAGTTTCCAATTCTGCTCTGGCAAGAATCGCAACAAAGATGGCGCCAACACCAATTGGACCGAAGTGGCCTGCGAACAAAGCTTCTCGCCATGTTTTTATGTCCGGAATCAAAGGTTTCAGGGCCATCATAATCGGTATGCGGCGGAACAAGATAACGAAGATAGCAATAACAACCAATCTCCACGGCGTGAGGCCTAGAGCCGGGCTGTTGTACTGCTCCCAAGGAATGATCGTTCCTAGGTACACAAAATATGCCAAATTGATAAGCAAATCGATAACGTTCGAGACGTGAGATTCTTCGGTCTTTTGAGTAAACCACCCATCGTTCGAGAAACCTACTCCTGCTGCAAATCCTACCAGTAGATCGTCCACACCTAGAATACTACCGGACCCAGCGCAAAAGAGAGCCAGTACGAAGTAAAACACAAGGAAACTTTCTCGGTCGACTAAATCGTGTCGTTCGGCGTACTTGATCCCATGTCTGCCAATATAGCCAATCAAAAATCCATAGATAGCACCAAACACACACTCGTATAGAATTGTAAGCACAATCCAGTGTTCCGCAACCGCATCGGAATCCGGTCTATAATCGATGAGGTACAGGGCGAGATAGATGAATGGGAATGCCATGCCGTCGTTACAACCGGATTCAGCAGAGAGCAGATCTCTCAAATGTTTGGGCACTCGTTTAGCAAACTTTCCTTTGCCGACAACGGAACTGGCCAAGACAGGATCTGTCGCAGTAACACATGCAGCGCAACACAGGGACTCCAGCCAGGACAATGGCGGCACCATCCACCAAATAAACAAACTGGTGATGAGCCAACCAAAAGTCATCACCGGGATCAGCAGGAAGACGACACTGCGCCAGTGCTTCTCCATGTAATATTTTGGCAATTCGACCCCAACGGCAAAACATTGGACCACGAGAACAATGCGCGAGAATTCGAGGGTGACCTGATCCGTATTCCCCCATGTTCCAGGGTCAATCAGATTGGCTGCATGAGGACCAAATATAACTCCGCAAATGGTCGCAACCGTAGCTTCACCAATGTACAGACGTTCCTTAATGAAGGACGAACATAACATGAAGAGGGAGGTAAAACCGCCGAGGATAATGTAGACCAAATGCGGTCGATTGATCGAAAGGTGATCCCACGCCATGCTGACGATTCCTCCGCGTCAGAAGAGAAATGGACTTCCTACACCGATGTGGTTCGCGTGCTTGGAGCTCAATCGATCCAAGATAATGAATGGCTTCACTTCGGAGACGCCTATCAGTCCGGTGCCGTATCCTCCTCAATCCCCCAGTCTGTCGATTCCGTTAGAAGGATTGCGTGGTGCCTGAGCATGAAAGTTCGGTTCCGCCCAGACGCCGGCTGGAGAGAACAAAAGTTAGCAACCGCAGATTCTAGAGAGTTCGACATGATTTAAGAAGCAAAGAGAAATTGTTTGCGAGACACCTGCAGTCTACGTCTCTCGCAAGCCATAGAACGCGCAGGAACTGCGCATCCTGCATGTACTTCAGGGGAAAAGAAGGTACGTACTCCCAACAATTAAATATGAGTGGAAAAAACAACTCGACTGGGAACTTAGTCGCACGCCGAGCAGCTCGACCGGGTTTCGCAACTCTGCAATATGATACAGCGAGCGTATTTTGGATCTCCTACGGCTCGCAAATCGAGGATCGGTTGGGGATTGGGGATTGGTCGTTGGTACGGTCGAGAGGAGAGGATGCAGTGTGCGGTTCTTGGTGGCAGCGAAGAACCGTTCGGCGCAGCAAGCAAGTCGACGACAAGCTTAGGGTGAGATTAATCTTTGGGGCGGCCACGCTTAGATCTCTAGATCAGCTAAGGGACTGACGGGTTCTGGGTCGAGGTCCAAGTTGAAAAGCAGGAGGCCGACGCATTCACGGTTGGGTCTGGAAGGAGCGAAGACGGAAAAGTCAGGATGAAAGATAACGAGGAAAAGAACGGGAACAGAAAAGCGGACGAACGAGAATGATGTCGTTGGGCCAAGACAATGCCCAGCTGGACAAGCAGAGCGTCGGCGAGGGCACTAACAATGTTATGGCCGTCGCGAACAATATCATTCGCCTTGTCTTCCGTCTGTCTTCGTTTCTTCTCTGCTTGGCTTCCGGCGTGGTAGGCAGTTCGCAAGCTTGGAGTTGGCTCTATTTCCCTATCGGCTATTCGGGATGGGGCATGGCTTTCATCTCCCCACCATCCATCCATGCCAAATCTCTTGGGCAAGTCACGGCCGTCAAATTGGAAAACAACAAACCCGCACCGGTCGCGCGCCAGTCAGGTGCGCGCGCAGCCTACACCATCACCACGTACTGTACAGTCGAACCACGCCGGGAAACCCACCAAGCACAGGTGCTTTCTTCTTGCCCAGGAACAGCAAACCCGCGCCGCCAGCTCGCAAAAAGCAAAGACAAAGCATCCTTCCATCGTGCATTGGGGTTTTCCGGCCGCACTCGTACCTGGTAAATTTGGCATCAACGTCATGGATTGGCCAGACTCGGGCAATGACGTTCCATTGGACGCGTGAAACCCTCCATCCCTGCCGCTCCCCCCACTATGGCCTGCCACTATCCTGCGCTGGATGGCCAAGCCCCAACGCGCACTCGGCGACGGACGGAGCTGCGCGAGGTGTGGGCGTGCCACGCTCGACGCATGTGGAGAGCCAGGACAGAGGCAGAAGGCCAATCCGAAGGAATGCGCTCCAATGCCTTTGTTTGCGTGGAACAATCCTCTCCAACATCCATCGCAATTTGCTGCTTCTCTCCGACCCAGAGTTTCCCTTCAGGCATGTCAGGAAAGTGCCGTCGAATGATTTATTGCCGCTAATTCCCGCTTCCGACCTGGTCTCCGACTTAGCAGCTTGGAAGGCGCACAACATCGGTGCACGCGGCCCAACAAGTCTTGTGCGCCAAGGGCCGTGGTATGGAATTAAATATACACATCGTGCTTCACGATCACTTCATCATTGCATTTCTTGGCTGGTAATGGGATTCTTTAATTCTGCTACCAGCTTCCTATCAAACTCTGATTTTGCCTTGTCCAATAATAGTCGGCACCTGAACATCGTTCTGCTGCAAGGCTTCGAAAGTCAGCAAGGGACCAACGGCAAATCGGTAAAGAGAACAAAGAATTGTTCAAACAAAAGAAATGTCAGATCTACAGCCTTGTCACAGGCATTATCATCAATACCAACTTGTGGCTATGTTGACCGTCGTGATAAAATTGATCATCATTTTAGAGGGAGGGAGAAAGGAGAGATGTGGATGGCGCATACCTATTACTTTTAATGGCAAGAGCTTCTTCATGACATCGTGGTTGAGACGGTCCCTTTGATAAAGTCAGCTAGGTTCGATAATACTGACAACAACATGTTGGATAAGAAGCATTTCAGTCAAAGACAGACTCGTCACCGCCGGAGCTTGGACATATGCTTGTCATTTGTCGGTCGGGATCATCATTATGCTCTGCATCTGCCATGGCGTAGAAATTGAAAAATGTGACCTACCAGTAATCATGTTCCTGAGAGTGTCTCTGGCATTGTAACCCATAAGTCAATCGCTGGGTTTCATCCTCAGCGAGACCAGTATGCCGAAGTTGTCATCTATAAAGAATCATTAGCACATGCCGAGCTGCGCAGACTGAATAGAACATGTGCAGAGAGAAAATTCAGAAGGCATGAATGGTTATAATTTTGATTGTGTCAACAGCGGTTTTACCCGAATCAGACTCGTCATCTAAAAATGCTCATCATAAAATAAGGAACAATAAAAAAGAAAATGTGATATTTACCTTTGGAGGGTTGTGCCAATGTACGTCTCCAACCAATACACCAGTCACGCGATGCTCTCATGCGAACAAGCTGCAAGTAATGTCAGCTGGCTATTTCTAACCACTTAACACACAACAAGCTAGTTTTGGAGACTGCAATCAGTGGGCGAGGTTTTCTAGGCCTGCCACAAAAGGGGCATATCCGTCATGAATATCGGAGCCCAGTGCCATTCATCCTTTTACAGTTGTAGGGAACATGAAGGAAAATTCCGCGTCGCGTACCTTCTGGTGTATTGTGGCTGTTCAAGGGCCAGGTATCTGCGAGTCTTCACAATGGTCAGCATTGATTCTAGCTGTATAGAATGAACCAGAGTGATTGTGTTTTGGGGTTGCTCAGATTTAGCCTTAGTTGACTTCAAGGACCTTTTGGCCTCAGTCGGTAATTTCCAGCATGCAAAGCATACAAAGACATCATAGCAGGGTGATTTGGTGTAGGTAGGAAAGAATGAAGCTTACCATAGCAAGATACCTGTACCACGCCAATGTGCGCACACAAATGCTGCACGCAGGTCTATGATCTTCTTGATTCTATCGTGTCTACGCGTGAGGGGTTAGTACAATCTCATTAATCAAAGCCATGACAATGAAGATTTGTGATCTGCAGTTCAGACTGACGTGTTACAAAAGTTTCATTCCCCTAGAGGTCAAAGACTCTAGTTTGCGGTTGTATATGTGTCATCACATAGAGAGGAGGAAGGTGGCAGGAGATCAATTGCTTACCATAGCGACGAGAATGGGTGGATGGGTGGAAACTGCCGGCAGCAGCACCAATGTTGCTGTGTCACATTGTTGTGGTATGATGTGATGTGATGTGAAAAGAAGCTGTTAAAAAGTTCACCGAGATTTTCTGAAGTGCTCCTGCTAGCGCGAATTGTGCTAGCTCGGCGCTAAACGCGAGCCTCGCGAAGTCGAGTTTGTTCAGATCAGGTGACTAGTTTGCTTGGGGGGTCACGGGGGTCATGCATTTCCTTTTTTCCGTAAGCAGCCTCGCCGGCAAAACCAAACTCCGTCCGGCTAGGAGACGCAATAAGGCGTTCCCCAGTCCCCTAAAACTCCCGCATGCAATGAATTCCATCAATAGCAGAAGGGCGCCGGTGGCAGCTGTCGCCATACGGTGGGCATGCACGGCCGGGAAATCATCGTATTTCCACTGGATCAGACTCGAGCTTTCCGTGTCTCCGGGCGTTACAATATCACGTCTGTGGCAAGCGCGGGGCATCCAGCCCGAGTGCAGCCTGCCAGCATGCCAGACATGCCGAGCGTGGACTGCGGACGGCGGACTGCGGGGCTCCGTGCAAGTCGATTACTGACACTGACTTACCCGTTCACCAACCAGTGCCCACTATAAAGCATGTTCGACTAAGTCAGCAAGCAACCTGCTGATGCGAGGAATTCTGGTGATGCAATCGTGCTCCATAATAGTGAGGTAAGAGCTGGCAGGCTGGCCACGGCAATAAGTACCACCGCATCGCCCTGGTATTGTTGCAACAAGACTATTGACGATAAGATCGTGCACTCTTACCCCTCTCGGCCCAACCTTGCGCGACGGCTTCAAACGTCAGTCCTTGAAAGCAATCCCGACAGGTACAGCACGCGCTACCCGTCTAGACCCGAGGTTCACAAGCGTCTGGAATAACATTCACACGCCTCCCCCAGACTTCTTCTACCTTACATACATCCCCTTGGTTCTCCTACCTTCACAGACTCTCACCTCTCATATCTTACTCAAGCTTAAGCACTTGTGACCTTTCAATTGTTCATCATGGCTACCAACGGCGCTGTACAGGAGGAGAAGGTCAATGTTGACATTGTGACTTTGACCCGGTTCCTCACAGAGGAGCAGACCAAGCACAAGGAAGCAACCGGAGACTTTACGTGAGTTTGAATGCCCAGTACACGATCTGGAGTTCCTCTTGTTCTTGTCAAGCTGGCTCGCCTCAGCAGTCACATGCGAATCGCAACTAACTGGTTCTATTCAGGCTTCTGTGCCACGCCCTTCAATTCTCCTTCAAGTCAATAGCGTACTATATCAGACGTGCCACTTTGATCAACCTCACGGGGTTGGCAGGTTCCTCCAACACCACCGGAGACGACCAAAAGAAGCTCGATGTCATCGGCAACGACCTTTTCATAGCAGCTATGCGCTCCTCAGGAAAATGTGCCGTGCTCGTATCAGAAGAGGAGGAGGAAGCCATCTTCTTTCCAGAACACAAGAATGCCCGCTACGCTGTGGCCTGCGATCCAATTGATGGATCGTCGAACTTGGATGCGGGTGTTTCAGTAGGCACGATCTTTGGCATTCACAAACTAGCTGAGGGGTCAACGGGCACAAAGGAGGATCTGCTCAAGCCAGGAACTGAGTTGATCGCTGCTGGTTTCACCATGTATGGTGCCTCCGCGCAACTGGTCATCACCATGAAGGGCGGCACCGTCAACGGCTTCACCATGGATAACTCGCTTGGAGAGTTTATCCTCACTCACCCAGACATGAAGATGCCCAAGAAGCGATCAATCTACTCAGTGAACGAGGGCAACTCACTGTACTGGGAGGAGCCAGTCAAGGATTACTTCAACTCGCTAAAGTACCCAGCTGAGGCCGGTGGTAAGCCATACAGTGCGCGATATATCGGATCCATGGTTGCAGATGCATACCGCACCCTTCTGTATGGCGGTATCTTCGCGTATCCCGCAGACAAGAAGAGCCCCAAGGGAAAGCTGCGAATCTTGTATGAGTGTGCTCCCATGGCCATGGTGTTTGAAAATGGTAAGTTTCTCCTCACATATCTGCGTTGTATTCTGAACATTAGCTAATAACGCTCCAAAGCTGGTGGCCAAGCTCTTGACAGCAAGATGAACCGAATGATGGAAGTGGTGCCAACAAGCATCCACGATAGGTCCGGAATCTTCATGGGTAGTTATGACGAGATGGAGAAAGTCAAGTCCTTCCACAAGTAATCGGAAAGGAGGCTTGGTCAAGTGATGACTGCTGTTGGGTAATAATGCGGAGTGATTGGGACGCTTATGGAGCACGAGGATTTGTGTATGCATCATGCAGGAGTACTCGGTTGGAACTTCTTGAATTGCTGTCTATACCAGAATGAAAACCAATACTGAGATCAAAGCCAAGATAAACGTCAAAATGACAAGTCATGCTGTGAGACCTTAGCCAGGCCGAGTGTGGCCTAGGCGTGGGGCGCTAGAAGTACTACGAGGTCCGCTCAGAAAATCGCTAGATATGGGATTACAAAATTCTGTTTTGGGTACACTTTCCCACTCCTCGCGATCAAGTTCTTATAGTTATTAATGCAACAGTCTGTGGGGTAGTAGTACTAGGAGGTGCGGAGGTCGAAAGGAAGGTTTTAGACTCCAATCTCAACCGAGAACTTTCTTCTAGATGTAAGGCATATACTCTCCCAGAGCGGTAAAAAATGTTTATGTTAAGAGCTAGCTATAATCCCACTGTTAGGAATACTTTGCATCGGAGAGGGAAGGACAATGGCAAGACTGATACTTGAGAGAGATGGCTGACACCAGTGGCCTAAAAATAACTATACATCTTATCTCTTATTATGAGATTAGCTAAGGAGTGCTAATTTACAGCTCTAACGTCAAGGCCATCGTTTACACGAGTCAGAGAACTTCATAGTCAGATCCAGGAGTCATAGCATTAGCAGCCTCGGTATCTATACTTTTAGTAAACAACAAGAGCGGTGTCAAAGAGTGAAAGGTTGTTACCAGCGAATGACTAAACTTAGCAACACAATTAGGTTACGAATTTAAGGAGGCATTAGCGACTTGTCAAATATGAGTATTGCAGTGGTTTCTTTGAAGTCCCACCACAGTCTCATCAACTAGCCAAGGCAAAGTCCTCATCCTCACAAAGTAAGTCAGACGATGCATCGCAATTTCTTGGGGGATATGCACATAACTTATTCTTAAGCTGTATAAATAGTAATCGAAAGTAGTATGGTTATTCTACGGTTAACGAAAAAGATTGTCCATAATTTACATCCCAAGTTAACCGCATAGCTCAAAATCATTCCTACACATCGCCTGGTCTCTTATTGTATACTGTTTACACCAAGTTTAACTTTCAACTGCCTCAAAGCTATGACCCTTGTCATGAATTTGAGGTGCATCTATGATACACCTGAAACAAAGATCATAAAACCCGCACTCCTTACAATTATGGCGGCTTCCATACATCCACTGCATTTCATTAGCCAATGAATGTGTGGTGAAAGCATTGCTTACATGATAACAAGAGCTGCACTTGTAGTACTTCTGAAGCTTACCAGGACAGGAAATCAGATTTTGCGGTTGGGCCTGGGTCGATTTATCCTGGAAAATGGAAACCAACGACTGATTTCCACAAAATATGGCTACATCAAGCGGTGTCCAGCCCTTCATATCCCGTCTCATCGAATCTGCATCAGAGTCTATCAGCATCCTCACAGTATCATAATCACCATTTCGACAAGCCCAATGGAGAGCCGTCCAGCCGTGTGTATCCGTAGTATTAATATCGATATTGGCCTCCAAGATTGTCTTGATTATTCTAGCTGCCCCAGCAGAGGCAGCAAAGTGAATAGCAGAACAACCTTGTTTATCTTGGGCAGTCCAATCTACGAGTCCCAGTCTAGCTATGACTAAATCGACTAGGTTGTCGTGATTTCCTCTAATTGCAAGCTGTAACGGATATCGGCCTTGATGATCTTGGCATATAATATCAGCTCCTCTGTCCAAGAGGAGCTTGACCACGGGCTCGCTTCCACCATATGCAGCAGCTTGGAGCGCGTTCCCATACTGGCCCCCTTGAG
>PDLM01000001.1:2021526-2176600 GCA_003369665.1 Coleophoma cylindrospora
TCAAATGCAGCAGCTTGGAGCGCGTTCCCATACTCCCCCCCTTGAGCGTGAATATCAGCTCCTCTGTCCAAGAGGAGCTTGACCACGGCTTCGTTTTCCTCAGATGCAGCAGCTTGGAGCGCATTCCCATAATAGCCCCCTTGTGCGTTTACCTTCGCTCCATTCTGAAGTAGCATCGCCGTTGCTAGATAACTTCCAATAGATGCAGCACTATATAACGCATTTCCTGATTCACCTGTGTTGCAGTTCACATCCGCCCCCATGTTTAGTAAAATTTTCATAGTATTTGTGTGTCCACCGGAAGCTGCACGTTCCAAGGCCGTGTTTCCATAGAGGTTCTGGGCTTGAAAGTCTACGCCTGCGTTGAGAAACATCTTAACTATATTGGTGTGGCCAAACCGAGCAGCAACATGCAAGGCTCTATTCCCGCGCACATCCTGTACCTCTAAATCTTGCCCTAGATCTAGCAATTCCTTTATGACGCTTAAGAGGCCTGAAGCTGCCGAAGTATGTAATAATGTTGTTGAAAGCTCTGGAAGGCTATGATCATAATCTCCTATTGCTCGATATAATTCAACCCACTGTTTGAAATAACGTTCATCCGGCCACTCAAACTTTTGGATAAGATGTGTTTGTGATATCCCTTTTTGTTCGGCTATCTGTGCATGTAGAAACCAGGACTTAATTGCGTATTCCAAGAACGGTGGGGCTTGCTCTGCGTTTTGGTAGTAATTAAACCCCAAGAATTTAGGTTCCTGGACTTCTTCAAGTCTTAGATAGTTGATACAAGATCTTGTAAGTCGATGATGGCCTTGCCCAACAACATCTACCTCGGAATTGAGCCCAAGCCATCCAAAGCCGCCTTTGAGCAAAGAATCGTTCACGGATTGATGGATGAACTGGACGACGTTCTGGGAATGGTGGTCTCTCACTTCAATCAAGCCACCAGAGAGGCTAGTAATAAGTTGCTTCATTCGTAAATCGTCCTCCACAAAACCCCGAGACTCGGAAACAGAATTCTGATAGTCATGGATAGCTGAGTCGTCCAAGGCTAGTGCGTAGCGGAGCTCCACAACTGAGAGGGGTCTATTCGCGAGGCAGACCCACTGTATCAAATGTACTGAGTCTGCTCGATCCTCATCATCTATAAGGTTCTTAAGTGTATGCTCATATATAGAGCTTAAATCAGGTAGCACCTTGCGTAACATCTCTTGAACCTGATTAAGAGATTTTCCCTTATTGTACTGCTTGGCGATCAGGGGAATAATAAGTTTGGCCCATAGAAATACCCCATCTGCGATACTTGTGACTTGAGATTGGAGAGTTTCAAGATCATCTAACCATGACTGACGACTATTCTCTTGAAGGCACTTAGAAAGTTCTTCGGTGATATAATCTGAAATGTCGCTGTCATTCTCCTTTTCCATAATAACTTCGGCACCCATGTTACGGCTATAAATCGGATAGTGGCGACTTGAGAAGCAGATATTTGTTCGCCCTGGCGATTTCTGAAACATTTCGTGAACTTCATAAATATATGTAACAATACACTCCGCCGAGCCGTCCATAGCCTCATCGAGGGCATCTAAAAAGATACTGATATGGTGAGATTTGGTGGCAACGTCCAAAGCAGACTTTAGAAGTTGACGAAGCTCTGCATCATGCCAATCCCAGTCACGTCCATAGTTTCCGAACATTTTCTTCTCGTTATAAAACCTTTGAAACATAGTACGGGCAGAAACAGATTGACTCATGAGCTGATGAGATAAAGTCCGTAACATGCCTATAGCTGTCTGCTGTAACTGAACACCTCGTCGGTGGAAGAAGAATGTAAGTCGGATATCTGCCGGAGTTGCTTCTTTATATATGCGTTTCATCAAGGTCGATTTCCCCGAGCCAGGCTTTCCTTTGACCCACAGTAGGCCATGCGGGTCGTCAACCCAGTTCTTATACGCGGTATGCTCGAGAATCCAACTGCAAGAATCTGCACGTGCATCCTGCACCTCGTCTTGACGGTATCGCATTTCTGGGAAGGCCAATGCTGCTAGACAACCTAGAAGTGGTTAGAATTAACTAACAAGGTTCTAGCATTGCGACGGACCAAGATCATCCGGAGTCACTACACAGACTGCATTTAGCGAGTATCCAAACAAATCATTTTTGTAGCTAAGACGCACACTTTTCTTCTTCGACGTTGCGGCCCCTCTTCATTGCAACAGCTTTCTCAGAAATTCTTTTTATGGTAATAAGGACCCTTTCATAAACTTCATCGTTAGCTTTGAACTTCACTAACTGCGAATGGTCACGATCAATCGCTTGGACGTGATGGGCTTGATTTTCCCAGCGACGACCATGAGTAGCAGAACTGAAGTCCACAAGAATGCAGGGTGGGCCTTTCATAGCCCATTTATCTGCTATCTATATTACCATGTATTTATTAGAATATGATGTTTATCTTTCACAAAGGTTGGGTCTTACTTTGATTGCTGTTGGCGACGTGACAGTCTCGTAAAAGCATACGATCTGGGAGTCGGCAAAGTCAAAGGCTTTCTCAAATTTTCTGCTTTGGTTTCGTAGTAGTTGGGATTCATTACTAATGGAGTGAAGAAGAGCCTGATTGACTTGACCTTCGACCATAGGGATGAGTGACTTGATATCCATGCCTTGATTTGGTACCCCAAAGAACAAAGCTCCGTAAATAGAAGTCAAAACATCTCGATCTTCATCTGGGGCTTCTTGCATTTGAATTATGGCCTACTAATGATTAGCAATGTGAATTTTACCTCCAAACTGTGGCATGGTACCTCCTTAACAATCAAGCCCCCAAGACTGTGTGCGATAAAGAATAGTGGCTTTCGCTTTTCACGGCAAGTAATTAATTAGCTTGGTAGCAGGGCAGAAGATGCATAAATGTTACCAACCTCTTTCACTTGGCTTAGATTTTGAATAGATAGTCGGAGAGTTGTAGCAAGGGCCTCCAAATCCTGAACGTGCTGGCTCATGTGCAATTGTGATTCGTAACCGTAAAGGATAATTCGAGTTGTCGCTAGTTTGAATGGGAGATCGTCACAAAGCCACATATATGAGCTACCCTTCGCCTTGAAGGAACCAAAGGCATGGCCGCCAAGGCCAGATATCGCAATACAGCTGAACCTTTTAGCAAATAGATGATTTCTCTAATGATTAACCTACTCGACTTGGTGACACAACGGCTCCGGGGATTTAAGCACTGTGAGTCCACAGAAGTGATCGTCGATTGAAAGCGTATACTTTTGGAGTATGCGTCCATCCGCTTCACTTTCGGATTGGAGGTTGTACACAAAGTCTGTGATATCAAATGACCATTCATTCTTATTATGGCCCGAGAGTGTCGCAGGAATTTGTGAGAAGCTTAGCGTGGCCACCTTTGAAAGACCGTCGAGGGCAGGCGCAAGAGATCTAATTCGGAGTGAATTCCTGTCTCTCACCTTGCAGTGCAATGAGACCAAATGAATGGCTTCTTGCATGCTTATTTCCCGTGGAAGACCGCGAACTCGATAGACGTGATCTTGCTGAGCACACACCTCCCGGTCTTCTGGTGTCGCTATAGCCAAGGCCTGGTTCGTTGGAGGGATGTCGGCATCATTTACGCTATCACTTAGATTGGATCCAAGTCCGTCCGCTGCGCTGCCTTGGACATCATACGTAGCGGCCTGGAAAGATAAATAGTCAGTAAGCGTATAGAAGAATTCAACTCGAACACGCACCGCTCGCCGTCGGGCCTTCTTCACACGGTCCGGAAGTTTGTTGGCCGTCTTACGATTGGGTGCCATTTGTTTTCAAGTTTAATAAGCTGTAGATTTCAAGAGAGCGTGATGGAGCTTTTGTTCTTTCGTTGTAGGCAAAGTATGAGCTCCATGTGCTCGAAGTTGATCGTTTCAGCTGAGCCTTATCGCACTGCAACATAGCCACTCTTTAGGTAGAAAGGCGCCTTCAACAGCAATACAATGGATTAATGTAACGAATCATATGTCAATTATGGCACTCTTTCCTTGGCGCTTACTCGCAACCCTGGCATCAACGCTGAGCCTCGTGCAACAGACATCCTCACCCAAAAGTGTGACAGTGTGCACTTACGGCTGTGATCGTACATCTCTTAACATTTTCATTCCTACTGTATCATTCGTAACAAAATTTCCCTGTATGCGTGCCGCAATCTCTCAATGTTTGTCTGCTTGTGATGTGATGATGTCCCATCGGCCCTGTAGGACATCTCGAGCTAGCACATGGGGTAAGAGCCAATACCCCGCTAGCCCTGGCTTGGAACGGGTCCAGCCGCCGCCATAGCGCATTGATCATAGCTTCAATTCCATTCAATGCTCTTTTCCTGATGACGGTGTTAGCCCATAATTGATTCTCTTTGTGTTTTTTTAAAGAGAGCTGTGCTGACTACTATTTGTTTTATAAATTGATAAAAAGGTTGAAAGAAATGATCATGCGACCATGTAACAGGCAACATGTAAATAGACCTCTAGGTTACCTCTTCACTTTCATCCTACATAGTCAATGATGACCTTCTATTGACCCCCAAGATTCGTTCCTTGCAATATAAGGTACGAATCATTTAATAATAAGAAATAGTAAGTTGATTGGAGTAAGTTATTAAGGTTGATATTTAGCTTTCCACTTCATAGTTATTTAATGTAACCCCAAGTTTTCGATTCTGACATGATCTTGTCTGTAGTAGACGTAAGAGATAGTTCAATTTCACTTAGTCGATGGTTATATATGACAGTTAAACATTTACTTAAATAGACCTTACGTCTGACTTAAGTAAAAGGATTCCATACGCTCTCCAACAAGTACATTCGACCACCCCCACCGAAGACCTAGAACTTTGGAATAAACATAGGCGTATTCCTCTTCCATTCCTGATAATCCTTCCGGTCACCATACTTCTGATCATACTTATTTTCACTCAGCGGCACCCCACTAACCTTCAGTAATAAAAAGGTCACAAACGCCGGACTGACGGCGCAGAGGCCAGCCCCAACCAGCCGGCCATAAGCACCACTGAACCCCATTCCCACCACGCCAACTTTGCTCGCCAGCACCCCCGCCGACGCAATTGCAATGCCAGTCCAGAGGGTACTCTCCCCGAAATAGTTTGGGTGTCGCGATTTCGACCACAGGCCGCGCGTGAGAAAGTCCTCCTCGTGCTTCTTCTGCTTCTTCTCCTGCACCCACGCGTTCTTCTGTCGGTCCGCAGCGACTTCGAATGCGAAGCCGCTGACGAAGAGTCCAAAGCCGAGGATGTCTGGCAGGGAGAGGAGCGGGAGTGTGCTGAGGAGGGTGTGTGGAATGCTGTTGATGGCCAGCACCGGCATCAGGCAAAGGGACACCCACGTTGCTTGTGCCATGAATGCACCCAGGAACTTTGGAGGCGACTTTTTGATCTCGTCAAAACGGGAATCATGTCCATCTGCAAGCACTCTTTGGAAGAGATATGACCCCACTAGGTCTCGAGTTAGAACTAGCTATCAATGTGGTCTCGTGGATTTCTTACGTCTAGTAGCCCATACTGAAACAGCGGCACTGAGAACCACCTGTCTCCAATTCAAACCATTCGGACCTCCAGTTCCAGTAAACGCAGCAAGTAGACTTGGCCATGCTGGCTTTGTAGCTCCCACAGCAGCTGCAGCTGCACGTGCTCGCAGTGTCGGCAGATATAGACTCAGTGCTGTCACAGAAAGATACGTCAGACTTCCCGAGAGATCGTAGAAGCGCTCGGATTCTGCTAGGATCGAGGGTATTGCTACACCAGCTTGAATTGCGAAAGCTGCACCCACTGAGGGAACAAGAGTCCTAAGGAAAGGATTGCGGAAGTTTGTTGCGTGGAGTATTGAGTTAAGGAGTGTCATTGTGAGGACTTATTTGGATCCCAAGGGATTGAAAGTCTGGAAATTGGACGTTCTTTGGGGCTGATTGATCAATTGCTTGTTTGCTTGATTAAGTAGATGTGATGTTGTTGGGCTTTTACGGCGTGGTTTGGGGTTGTTTTCAGCCTTGTCAGCCTACCTAATCCATGACGACATGTCGGTCCCGGGTAGATTTACTTGTCCGAGAAGAGACTTGGACCTAACAAATGATCCTCTTTCTTACTACCAACAAAGTTGATAAGCAAATCTCCATCCGAGAATGTAATATTTCCAATCGTGTTGGTTTTGGAGTAAACCTTTCAATCGTCCTCGTACTCTTTATCGGACCGTCATTTTCAGCCTTGGATGCGACAGCTCGGCTTAAACTGAGGGCTCGCGGGGCATCTTACTCTGACGTAGAGCAAGTTGAAGACTATTATCAATGACCATAGGAAGTATCCCCATGGGATCCGATGCGCCAATAACTGCTCTCTGCTTTTTCAAGAGTAACAATTCACGCCTTCTCCTCGACATGGCCAGCAGTAGCAACCTTCAAGATCTCCTCTTCCAAGCCCTCGACCAAGACAACCTCAATGCCAGCACCTTCCAGCTTCTGCCTACCCACATTTTCGCCCACAAACTTCTCCGGTTCCTTCACACCCACGTATACCTTTTTAATCCCCCCTTTCCCATCCCCGCCTTTGCCAATCTTCAGAATCCTCTCCACGCAAGGCAGGTTCCCGCTCAGTCTCTTTCCGCAGGGCTCCACGGTGGTATATAAGATGGTGTTCTGAGGCAGGACTTCTGCAAGCCTGTCCTCCGAGTCCTGCGGGAGATTGTGCTTTTCCAGGAGCTTGAGAAAGCAACATTGCTCAGCGTGGGTATTGCCAGGCAGCTCGAGCGTGTACCCGGTTGCTAAGATTGTGTTTTGAGAGGCATCGAGCAGGAGGGCTCCCACGCGGTAATTCGTAGGCTTGGGGGGTGACTTCTGCGCCAGTGTGAGGCAGTAAGACATGTAGGATTGGTGATCCCCCGCAGAGATGGATGGCTCCATTATGGCTGAGATGCTGTCGCAGCTGGTCAAGGGCACAGTTTGCAATCTTTGATACAACAAATCATCAGCTAGAGCACTCAATCCATTGCAGCCAATGACTGGATGCGCATACAATCTGCAGAGGTCGAGTTGACTTGGTGTGCACGTTGCGGAGCTCTTCAAGATTAATCGCCAGCCTTGCGTCACACCGCTCTCCATTCTGCCGATGTCTCAAAAGCTCCAGTCCAGCCTGACCTCACCTCTGAACTCGAGATCATTCAAACATGCCTCAAGCAAAATGAAGAAAACGCTTGTTCTATGTTTCATTCACGGCTTCAAGGTAGAGAGATTTTCTTAGCAAACATCAAGAATACAATTGCCCAGACCAGACCCAAATTAACGGCGTATACTAACTAAATGGCAGGGCGATGACAATACTTTCGGGTCGTTTCCCGAGCACCTCAGAGCCCTGGTCTCCCACGGCCTCCCCAAAGTAGACGTGCGCGCCATCATCTATCCAACCTTCGAAACGCGCGGGGATCTCACAGAATGCGTATCGCGCTTCCGTGACTGGCTGCTCGAGAAAGTCATCGATATTGAAGTATCCAATGCCACCCCTTCGCCGACCGTAGATCCGTCGGTTCGCACGATCCTGATCGGGCACTCTATGGGTGGCATTGTTGCTGCGGAGGCGTTACTGAGTCTGACCAACGACAAACCCGTGGCTGCCGGTTCAACCACGGCAGCCGAGGATGGAAAAGATGGCCTGGACGCAAGTTTGAATGGCTTCATGTTTCCGTATATCCAAGGCGTCCTAGCTTTCGACACTCCGTATCTCGGCATCGCACCCGGAGTCGTTGCCCACGGAGCGGAGGATCACTACAATGCCGCAAGCTCCGCCCTCACGCAACTGAGTGGGTTAACCGGAGCCCTCTGGGGTGGTAGTGCTGCAGCCAGCAGCGTGGATGCGAAAAAGGAAGCCAAGAAAGAACCCGTAGCAGCCTTGCCGGCCCCCGAGGTGAGTCCCAACGCCCCAGCATGGCAGCGATGGGGCAAGATGGCAATGTACGCGGGAGCCGTCGGAGCGGTAGCAGCAGGCGGCGCGACTGCCTACTGGAACCGAGACCAGATCACCAGCGGGTGGACCTGGGCATATTCGCACCTTGAATTCGTAGGGTGCCTGATGAGAGGAGAAGATTTGAAGAAGAGAGTTGCGTCGATGGTGCGGCTGAACAAAGAACTGCACGTCGGCTGGGCCAACCTCTACACGCGCCTGGGCCAGAAAGCCATCAACAAGGAAGGCAGCCTAGTGGGCAGCGTGATTGGGAACCAGAGGACCTTCTGTAACCTACCCAAGACGGTGGCGAGGGATTATTTCCACGAGGCCATCAATGACGCGGCGCAGGACGAGACCAGTGCGCATATGAGTATGTCCCTCTCTCCAGGCTTTTCTTTTCTCAGAACTTGAACGACGGGGAAGAGAAGCAGAGTGATTGAGAAGATGAACTGACTGAGTTACAGCCATGTTCTACCCCAAGGATAATCCAGGGTACTATGCCTTGTCGGAGGATGCCAAACGCTTCATCGTGGAGTGGACAACGAACGAATGGTATGAGAGTAGTACGGGTGACATGAAAGACTTTGGGATCGAGAACGAAGTGTAATAACCAAGATACTACCATGTCATTCATTCGAGGCTATTGAGATGATGCCGGATGTAAGAAGTCTCATGGAGCGAGGTTATATGGACCCAGGTCAGGCGATAGGGCGTCAATGATATTTGCTGTCTGCACACGAGAAAGAGGCGTTCATGGCTTTTGATTCCAGGCGATATATATTATGTCAACTTGACGGAGAATATCTTGTTCATACCACGGAGCCTAGACCATTTTCAAGCACATACAAATGTACTTGTGTTAGCATGAGATAGCAAGCTGAAGCAGCAATCTCGCAGATATCTCAACCATAACTGAGTCAAGTCAATATCAACATCTAATATGCACCCAAAAACCTTCTTCTAACCGACTTGCCGTCGTTGTGTATTAATAACAGTATAAATATTCCTCTATCCAGTTTAAATTCTCCTATCGCTATGCAACTTTTGAAATCGCTAGTCATTCTTCCCCTTCCCAGAGACGGCCGTATCCGAACTCGAACTACCAACAGAAGACTCGCTGTTGACAACCTTGAAAGTGAAATCTGTCTCGCCTACCAAGTCCTTGACATGTTCAACAAGAGCACTCAGATCATCAGTGATGAGACGGCTAGCAACTTGCATGACGGCATATGCACTATACCCTGGTTCCTCGACGTGACGGGCATCCAAGATACCTCTGTCCAGTTTCATCAGCCGGTGAGATAAGTCGTATGGCTCAGGGTGCTGCATATATGGCGGAAGAGCCATGCCTGTACGGACGGAAGCTGAGAGTAATGAGAGGACGGAGGTAACTTGGTGCGAGGTCGGATCGATAGTATCAACAAGGTTTGCAAGATCATGCAGCCAAACTGCTGCATTGGGGTCTTCTTTGCTTGCCTCATTGGCTACACTCCATGTCTGCGTTGCATAGGATATGAGTGAGAGATAATTCATGATGCTGTATGGATTGTCAGTTTAATGTCATTCGACGATATGACAGTTGACTTACTGGGTCGCTCTCAGTGTGATGGCGTCATATGTCTCTCTTGGAAACTTGCCTCCGATAGTCAGTTCCCATTTCTGCCAATCGGCATGTTGTTTGAGTGAGGGTAACAGCAGCACTAATTTGCCAAAGATGCGATGTCGCACCTTTTCAATGCGACGACCAGGACTTGATTTTAGGTCCGGATCCCCCTCAGCGTTGTGCAGGCGTGTTCCAATCGTGGCATGCACAATGCTATAATAATTAGCAAGAAGATATAACGTCGAACCAAGGTCTTGCCGAAGCCAGCTACGGTCTGATAGTGGATAGGGAAAGATGGTCCAAATGAAAGCTACGAATGAACCTGCTGCCACACAGGCAAGTCTGTAAGGGGCGAGTTCGTAGACACTTCGAGCACCGATCAGTCACAAAACAGGGCTTCTGATATTGTACACTTACGGATAATATGGCTGAAGCGTGGTTGATGCAGCTATGCCAATTTTTTTCACCTGGAGCTCATAGCCAATGATGAGAACTTGTGTCACGATAGCAACCAGCCAGATCGGTACGAAACGAGGGAACTTCAGGAAGAAGTACATCTCAAGAAATATAAAAAGCCAGAGCATAACAATGACACCCGCAGAATGTCCATCGACAATATACCAAATCACGAACGAGGCCACCATGGCCATGGCTGTTCCTGCAACTCGACCGAAGAATCCGAACATTGACTGGCCCGATGTCATGGTCATACCTTGGAGATGTCAGCAATGTCTTTGATAATCAGCATGAAGCCCTACCAATAGCAATAATAATCATTGCCCATACTAATCTCTGCTCGATGAAAAATTGCTGTGATTGTTCCAAAAATCCTATAATTCCTATGGTCAAAGTGGCACAGGCAACACGGAATCCAAAAGCAGATTCGACCGAGCCGAGAAATCTGGGAATTGTTCGAAGTCCATTGCCAAATTTCTGCCACGCAGTTACGGCAGGCAGATGTTCCGGGTCCTTCTTCGGCTTATAGCCAGCGCCCATATAAATGTTATTATTGCCGGCTTCGAGGGAGTCAGGTGACAGGTCATCTGCGTTGGTGTCTTCCTCGCTGCCCACGCTTAGTAGCCATTTCTTCAAACGTCGCATTCCAAGAAATACGATTCTTTTCTTTTTCATAGTACCATCCTCGACTTTGCTATCGGCAAACTTAACAAGCGCAGAGATTGCTATGCCGGTGGAGTACAGGAGGTGCTCCATGTACAGGATCAAATACAATTGCTGCTGATCTCGTCGATGCTGGGCACTGTCTGGCGTGATATCGTTAGCGTCATTGGGTAGTGGTTTGGCTGAATCGAAAATCTCCTCAGACAAGCCCTTCTCCGCAGCCCACGCCTTTAATACTGCTCCACGTTTCCCGTAAAACTCCTTCATCTTTATGTCCAGATACTTAGAAAATCCAGGATCACCAGGCTTTACTTCCGAGCCATCCGCTGCTTCGACATCTTCGCCCTTCTTCTTTTTGGGCTTTGGAAGAAGCTCCAGAACAAGCCCAGTATGCGTCAGGCCCTCATCCATCGCTTGACATGCAACTGCAAATGGTTCATGGAGCGCCTTCATCACGTCATTCCATACTTTCTTCTCAGCTTCCTTCTCGGACTCTGGGTAGTTTCCCCAAGATTCCAGCTTGTCAAAAGGTAATGGATGACTACTCTTGACCCAACCGCGACGTGCAGCAAGTCTCTCAAAAATGTCGGCGATGGTACTCATGCCCACCAATGGAATCAGAATGTCTCTTAGTAATGTGAATATCTGCTGGATATCATCTGCGTCAAGTTTCCCCCAGGCTATTTCTCGCTTTGCAAAAGGTATATCGCCATGTAATTTTCCATGTAGAGCAGTAAGACCAGTGATAGCCCCTCTAAGAGCTTTGGCCTCCGGGTGTTCTTTTGACTGAGTTTGCGACTTGCTTTCTTTTTGTTTCTTCTCCTTTCCATTCTGGTATTTATCCTCATCGGCGTCAACACCTGGAGTAAACATATCACTACTTTCCAAACTGGTAATGTATGCTGTGGTTGCTTTGATTGTGCCACGTAAAGCAAGCAAATATCCTGTTGTTTCCTTCATGACGACGGTCCGTGAAGTGACCGGGAGTATGAACAAATTAACACCAGTAGCAATAGCGAAAGCACTCAAGAAGGCTGTAAGAAGTCTTTTCATAAAAGCTTCTGCTATGGGCATAGTGGTGAAGATAGGTCCAAAGGTGAAGGCGACGTTGGTGAAGATACTGTACATAATGGCGGGGAACTGGAGAGCAGGTAGTTTGGCTCGGAGAGTATTCACAAACCAAATGTTTGTAAACAGCCAAATCGCACACACGGCACTTTGGGACGAATTATAGGACGCCGTCGATCCGGCTGGCGTTGTATGTTCTCGGGCCTTGATTGACGACCAGAGGCCGAGCAGTGAGACCGCTGCGCCAATACTGATGCCAAACAAGTTCAGGATAAGCGTCTGGAAGTACTTGGCGCGTGGCATGATGCTTAGGGAAATTACGGAAATAATCGCGACTAGGTAACCTAGAGTGCCAAAGTAGTTTGCAACTGCATCAGCCTGATAGATAGCGACACCTATCGTAGGGGGGATCGAGCCCCTTTAATGGTCAGCCAAAACCGTGGTTTGAGAGACAGGTACGCACTTGAACATCATCATGACAGTTCCTGGATCCAGTCCCAACTTGCCCCAGAGTGTCTTCAGTTTCGATGGCTGCGGTTTCTCCCCTGGCTTCTCCATTTGAGCTGGAGCATTGTTGGAAGCATTGCCCGACGACTGCGTAGTCGGGCGCGTTTCGTGCTTGACTGCAGCATCCTGAATTTGATCTCCTCCAGCCAAGGGAGAGTGTTCCTGCTGTGGTTGCTGGAGCAGGGGGCTCGGAACTTGTTCTTGATCTGCCATGACAAGGCTGAGAAGAAGCGATCGCGAACGACAGACACAGATAAATGCCTTGTACAGATCTTGTATACGCAATTGAGTCAAGACTGCGTTGGGTCAGACACAGAGGTGACTTCCGACCATGATTGTCCAGCTGCAGAGGACAAGAAAATCGGAGGATGAAGGTTGTCGGTCAGATTTTGTTGATCTTACCAGGCAAAGCGTGGCTGCTAATCTTTGGAGTGACAACTAACTTCGGCACCGGCAAGCCCAGCGCAATCGCGTCTGCACAACTTGCATAAATCCCGAGATGACTTCCGCTCGGCTTTGCTGTGTCGCGTTGCAAAACCGTACAGTACTGATTAACCGTGTTGGTGACGGCAGAATGATGTCATCTGGTATTCGCGACTCCCCTCCGCCCGACCAGATTTACTGTACTCCTACTTACTAAAAGATGACAAGATACGATACAATCACAATGCCTCAGCAAAACAAAGAGCGAGCGTCCCAAGCATCACTTTCACAACTACCCGAAATATGGTGAAGATCTTGATAACTCTAATAAATACACGGGTCCACTACCACAGCTACCAGCATCCACAGCTCCTCTCCCGAAGGATCAATTCATAAAGTTCCCTGCACAAGGAATTCCACGTCAGCCGCTATGGTATAAACTGCCTCCATCGGTAACACCCGCCCTTCCACGGATGAAAACAATGGCGCTAGGCAGAGATTCCAAGCCAAACTTTTAAGGGGCAAGAGCAATACTACCCTCTATAGGCCATGTTACGGATATGAACCAGGATATGAGGGTCGTTTGTGTCGTCTGTCACTACCAAAATCATGCTCGGGTCTGTTTTCTCAGGAGGTATCGGCAGCCGGGACCAGGTGCGGTGCCGAGACGAGGTGCGAACAGCCGAGATCAGAGCCAGCTGCGGACTTTCAGTCACTCATGCACTTCAAACTTACCGAACACACCTGGGTAAATCTACTGTGATATCCATCATTTGATTGTCAATTCAAAATGAGAACAGCTGAAATTAGTCTCTTTCATTTGCTTCTGCATCAAAAACTAGGTACCCTATTATTTCAGCACATCAGAGAAGCTGGAATTTGCACCTAATCATTTGATCACAAGGCCTAGGCGAAAGCGACGGAAGCACGCTACAAGTCAAGTATTGGAGAAGTGGCTTCCATTTCTCTTTGATGAACAAGGACAGGTGACGAGGCTGGAATACCAGCTCGCACCATGATGTGGAAGTGAGCTCGGCACTCCTGTTGCAGGGCGAAAGACTTCTTCGCAATCCCTTTGGGTGGCGGCAAGCAGGATGTACCATCGCAGGTGCTAGGGTTTCAGTTCGATTTCTGGCGTGAGCTGGCGCTAGGTACTTCATGCGTCGGGACCTTGTGGCACAGGTTCAGCATTTGAAAGACCTGGATGATGTGCAAGTTAGCGGGCTGGTTTCTATTATGTCGTATATCTCTGTTCAGTAAAATAGTCTCTCGACATCGAGCCTATTTATTTTTCGTCTTTTTACGTTGTGTACAGCCGCAATACTAGAGTAGTGGCCTCACCCAGGCTTAAATCCTTCTCAACCAGGAAGATTATGAGCTGGTTCATTGTACTCGCTCTGTATTGGTATTAATCGGACCTGGCTTGCTGCGGTAAGCGAGCATTGGTTTATAGACAGTTGCAGTATGGAAAGAAGGGCCAGCAATCCGGATCCGCCTACCAGGAGTTAGCTATTTTATGATTTCTCACTGAGTGTTTTCAGCTACGAAAGGCACACAGCTCTACGCTAATCAAGAAATTCGAAATCACGCTCGTTCGTTCTGCTGCAGGCTTTCATTTTGCGCTCATAAAGCGAATTCACTTTCCCATGACAACTTGCTTAAGCCTTTCTCCTTCGTCTTCTTCAATTCCTAGGCCTTGGTATTTAGTGCAATTAAAGAGTACGAGCAAGGCATGGAAAGTGAATGTTCACAAGTATGGCTTCGGCAACGGGTTCGCAGTTTCCAACCTATCCTGCACCGGGCTCGGACTTATAGCCAGAAGGTGAAGAGGGTTGTATTATACATATCATAGAAGCTTCGTCTCTTCGCAAGGCCATCCTATATCCTACAAATATAGACTCTCATCAGCACCCTCGGTTCCTTCCGCAGGACCCTTGGCCAATTTGATACCAACGCCCTCTCTCCAACCCAGAGGTATCATAGCCGCAGCCACACTGCCAACACCTCTCTCCGTCGCCAGGAGATTAAACTGTGCAGCCGCATTCCGGGTATCCTGGATCTCAATACGAATTCCAAGACTGTTGATGTAGCGTCTTGTGGCAGGACTCAGTGGGCGCATATCCTTACCGAGACCGATGATTAAGAGGTCTAGAGAAGGTCAAGTTAGCAAGTTACTTAAGAATGGTTTGGTGTGCTTCTTCGTAATCAATGGTACCTAGCTACCGTGAAAACTGAAAGAAAGGAGCATTACATACCAGGCTTCGGCCAAACCACCTTAAAGAGCCCCCACGCCTCGTCACCAACCTCCCACTGTCCCTTCGCATTTACCATCCTCTTAGGATCAGGATTACACTCCCACGGCTTCCATTCAAAAACCTCTCCACTAACAAGTAAGGCCCCCGAGCCGCCATGGACTTTATAGCCATTATCAAGATGGAACCCGTCCCAGAGACACGCATCAATTGCGGTACCGGGGGCCGGGGTGTTGCCCAGGACATCCATGGACTCGAACGACGTCTGCGTGGTTTCCGACGAGACGGGACCGCGGTCGTGGGATTTCGGCGCTGCCTTGCGAGCGCGCGTCGTCTGCGTGAAGGCTCTCCTACTGGCGCCCACGCACGCTCTGGGAAGCGGTGCGCTGCATCCTGTGCGTACGGAGGCGAGCTGGGAATGTGCGCGTATGCTTCGGGGGGATTGGATTCGGGCGTGGCAGGTGCTTGGGGAGAGGAGGGAGGTTGCGAGCTCGTAGATGCTAGGGCGCGAGAGCGCCGGTGTGGGGCGGAGAGGTGGCATTGTTGCAGGTGACTGCTCTGGGTCAATGGAAGAGGTTGGAAGGCCTCGTTGGGGTGCGAGGAGTGGCGGTTGGTGCTGGGGTTGGGAGGTGCCTCTCTTAGTCTTTGGAGATTGAGGTCTGGGAAGCTGTACGAAGAGCTCGGAGATTTTTACCGATGATGCTCGTCTTGGAGCTCCCCACGCGGAGCAATGATCACCCAGTCACTGAAAAGCATTTAGTAATTCAAATTTCAACCACCCATTTTATTTTAGTTACCAGGAAATGGATATTGTTAATGATAAGAGCATATGAGTCAGTTTCTAGAAAATACTTAATCATATAAATCTGTTCATACAAAATCCAAATCACCTAGGCAATCTCAGTGATTTGACTTGCTCTGCCAGAATTACGCGACATAATGTCAAAGACGTCATATCACGACGACGAAAAGTCCGAACCATCATCTATCACATCTCGCATGGACTGGCTTCCGCAAGACAGTAGAGAAACAACTTTGTTGCATAGATCTCGATGTAGGCTACAATAAAAAAGGCGTTGCTCCTTTAAAGACCTCTATGATCCTGTTTAGTCTTCCTCAAAAAAAAGGCCATGCACCAATACTCTAACAATGCAGAAACATATCTTTTCCATCCAAATCCGCAGAAGAGATTTTCTCGAGAGAAGACGAGAAAGATTGGTAAAGTTATCGCTTCCGATTAGAAAAGATCAGTCATGGCGCCGTGAGACGCATCACCAACCAATTTGGCATATTTAGCTAGAACACCGCGGTTGGTGAGGGGCGTAGGAGGCTTCCATGATTTGAGACGCTCGGCAATCTCTTCATCGCTGACATCCATACTCAGAGTATTCGTCTTGGCCGATATGGTCACCATATCATCGTCCTGTACAACTGCAATCGGACCACCGACAGCAGCTTCAGGCACGACGTGGCCAACAATGAATCCGTGACTAGCTCCTGAATAGCGGCCATCGGTCACAAGAGCAACGTTGGTCAAACCTGCTCCCATGATGGCTGCAGAAGCGCGAAGTTGCTCGGGCATACCAGGTCCGCCTTTCGGACCCTCGTATCGGACAATAAGCACCAAGTTCTCGCCATGCGGAATCTTGCCAGCCAGCAGGGCCGTGTTCAGCTCATGCTCCTTGTTGAACACGCGAGCCTTGCCTGTGAAGCTTAGTCCTTCCTTTCCGGTGATCTTGGCGACTGATCCACCCGGGGAGAGATTGCCTCGGAGGATTTGCAGGTGGCCTGTAGCCTTGATGGGGTTGGATAGTGGTCGGATGATGACTTGGTCTTGGGCGAGGGATGGGAATGGTTCAATGTTCTCAGCGAGTGTCTTGCCGGTGACGGTAGGGATGCTACCATTGATCAAGCCGGCTGCGACGAGGAGTTTGAGTACTGCAGGGGTTCCTCCGATGTTGTAAAGATCCTCCATAAAGTATTTGCCGCTAGGAGCAAGGTCCGCGATGAAGGGAATCTTGTTGCTAACCCGTTGCACATCATCAATGGTAATCGGTACCTGAGCCGTTCCACTAAGTCATCAAGTTAATTAATCTTTTTTCCAGGCAAGCCTTCATGTGAGGAGATTACTCACGCCATTGCAAGAAGGTGCAGAACTGCATTCGTCGACCCACCAAGAGCCATCGTCAAGACGAGGGCGTTCTCGAATGATTCTTTGGTAAGGAGGTCACTTGGTCGGATGTTCTTCTCCATACAAACCTTGATAGCTTGAGCAGCCTTAGCACACTCACGCATCTTGGCGGGTGAGGTAGCAGGGGTTGAAGAAGACCCAGGGAGCGATAAACCCATTGCCTCAATGGCAGTCGACATGGTGTTCGCAGTGTACATCCCTCCACAAGCACCAGCACCAGGGCATGCATGTTGCTCCAGGTCGTCCTGCACATGGTCAGTCGCGTTATTTAGCGAGGGGAACCGGCAATATGTGGCTTACCATGACATCGCTCGGAGTGCGTCCTGGGGCTCCAGGGTTGACGGCAGCATGGAGCTTACCATATGCCAGAGAACCTTGGGCTTCATAACACGTGCTGATATTGATATCTCTATTCAGAAGTTTTGAGAACCCCTTTAAAATGGTGCCACCATAGATCATGACAAATGGACGATTGTGGCGAGACGCCGCCATAATAACGCCAGGCATGTTCTTGTCGCAGCCAGGAATAGAGATGTTGGCATCGTGTCGCTGAGCACAGGTCACCGTCTCAATTGAGTCTGCAATAATTTCTCGAGTTTGGAGAGAGTATCTCATGCCTGGGTACGGTTAGCGATCTGTCTCGGGGAGTCGTGGCGAATAGAGTTGGTAACCAGGGAGGAATGATTATTAACAGAACACAATCGAATTACTGGAAAAATGCACGAGGAATAAATACCATCAGAACCCATGGTTTGGCCGTCGGAAACTCCCACAGTGGCATATTGCCAGCCCAACATGCCCTCCTTCTCAACTGCCTCCTTGACGAGCTTGCCGAGGTCGTTTACTAAGGGTCATACGTTATCAGTGTCCACAAGAGATTCTGAGATATCGACATAGCTCACAGTGGGTGCTGTCAGAATCATATTAGCACGCAAATCTTGGATCAAATGATTTCAAATTCAGGATCAAGATCTTACTTGCATGGGTTGCCTTCCCACCAGACAGCCGATATACCAACATGGGGAGCCGACTTCATGGTCGCCTTATCAGGAACACCAGCGGCATAAAGCATGGACTAGAACATCATAAACATATGCGCTTTGCGATTGGGGGTTCGGCATGTGTCTGACCTGCGCCCCGGGGAAATCATGGTCTTTGGTGACAAAGTGAGACCATCGATTCAATGCCGGCTTGCCATCAATGATGGTTCCAGCTTCGAGATGAGGAAACTCGATATATTTTGGCTCTTCCGGCTTATGACCCTCCATCTTGAAAGACTGCAAAATGGCTCAGCAGGGATGGCGTGAGGCGAAAAGACTGGCGTGGACGGGAGCTGTATTACGGTTGTGGAGGTCGATATGGCTTGGGGGGCCGTTGAAGGTGGGGTCGCGTGGTGGGGGTTGGAGAGCAGGAACAGGCAGCTGGGAAGACAGAAGAGAAGATTGCAAGCTCTCGTGAAAGCAAGTGAATAGGCCGATGGAATTGAGTAGAGACGGTGCTTGTCTATCTGACTTGTGTCTCCGGATTTCTCAATAGCGCAAAGGCAAGCGACGGTCACGAGTGGTGAAAGATAGGGAATCGGCCGGCCACAATCAGAGCAAGTCGGGAGTCATAGATACTGAAATCTGAAATATACATATGGTACATAGGGTACATAAGGTATACTGCTGTGCGTGCCGAGGAAGCTCTGCCGGAAGAGGTCTTTTCCTGGACCCGTTGCAAGTACCAATGGCCAGCACCGTTGCGCTGCAGTGAAGCGCTCTGCCCCACCATGAGATCTTGCACTCCCCCGGACGAATTGGCGACGGAAGACAAGGGTGTGGCCCAGCGACCGTACGAGCACCTGATCCCAATCACGCCGATGCCTTTGCTCAGCAGGAAAAGGCAACGAAGGACGAGTGTCGTATTGGGCAAGTGCCGTACACTATCTTGAGCTTGGCTTCTGCGGAGACGGAGCTGCACGCACGTAGGGAATCTGCATGAAGTGAATCTGCACGTACGTAGTGACTCGGGACTCGTGACTCGCCAGATACTGTACGTCCGACTCGGCACTGGCCCTGTGTCTTCTCTTCAACCCTGAGGACCACAGATACCACCTGTGCGTGCGGTATCAAAGAACATCAAGGGGGAGGCCACCGAGTGGGTGAAAGACAGCCATGGTACATGGAGAGAACTCTCGCCCCACCGCGTACGGATTGTCCGCCATTGCTGGCATCTGGAGAATGCTTGGCGGCGAGGACAAAAACGATAGACTTCGAAAGGCGCTCAGTACCACGGGTACCTGACACTTACCGCAAAGCAGTCTGCGCAAAGGCAATCGAGGAGAGGGGGGGCGTTGTCTTTTATCAATCCTTCCCGGGCCATCTTACGTACCAGAACACTGTCGTTGGACCGTGGACTCTCCCCAGCAATGAAAGCGGTAGTTCACCCAACCGTCCATGGCAATCTTGTCACAAGATATGATGCAATCTCGGCATTGGGCACAGCAAGGAGGCACCGGCGGAGAGTTGAGAAGGAATGCGTGCCTTGGCTGACAGATCATATCTGGAAAGGATCATGAAATGAGTGCAGGACCGTAGATATGCAGAGGCACCGGTGCTCGACGGCTTCCGTTCCTCGAACTTAGTCGGTCGTCGTAGGGACCTCTCCTTTCATCTCGTGGGCACGCTCTTGACTCGAGGGAAATGCGACCGGATAGACTTTCTCAACCACTTGTACCACTCTCTGCCGGAAGTTGAGCAATGGGAGCAGAGAAAAGAAAGGAAAGCAGACGGGCCGTTCGATTCGCCCTTCAGCCTTATCGCAGCCTGCGAATGGCGAGGGCGACAGATGCACGAGTAGCGCGCTCCAACACTAACTGGCTCCCAATTTCGTCAACGGGCATCCCTGCAACGCGCAGCGCACTCGCACTTCAGGAAACTGACTGACTGCCCGTCATCGCCATCGCCATCGCCATGAGCACCCAACGCAGCCGTGCCAGCACCGCGTCTTGCAACCTCCCAACGAGCCCTTGACATCCTGACGCCCGCCCCGGACGTTCATGTCGTTTCAGCCCCGCGCATCCAAGCCGCTCTTGGATTCGACGAGTGCTCCCCCATCTGCGCACATTTAGCCGCCTCATTGGGCAGCTACAAGGCAGTACAAGGCAAGGCAAGGCGCGAACGCAAACCGACGGTTGAACTGCGACCTGGAGCTTTCTCCTTCGGGATCGTTGCTTGAACCGAAGCATTCCTTGCTTGATGTTGCTTTATATTCCCCAGAAGCATGTCTCCCCCTTCTCCTTCTTTCTTGCTACCATCATGTTTATCGCTCCTGTCTTGTCTTGCTCCCTTGGCTGCTGCCGATAACGCTTTCTGGCGCATACCACCCAGCTCCAGTAAGCTTGCTTCCCAAGCCCGGGCAGCCTTTTCCAACCTCTGTCAGCTTCTGCCCTTCTCAGAGAAGCTCAGCATTGGTCAGCTACTGCTGGTGGCCATGGTCTGCGGCCTGGGCTCCGGATACTGGTATCTGCAACGATATTCATGGTCGAGCAGCCGGGGGACTGTATCTTCCAAGGAACCTCTGAGCGATGGGTTGACCCCCCCGGCAAGATGGGTGAGAGGTGTTCATGGTATGTTTTCAAGTGAAGATATAACTGTATCCCGCTGATCAATCGGTGCAGACGCGGAGGAAGACGACCCTGGACTTTTGAAAAAACATTCCGAGATCCGATCCTACACCACGTCCCGGTTCACATACCCTTCTCTCCGAGTTTTCTACCGCAGACATCCCCAGGCTGATAAGCTGCCTACGACTCCGGCACCCTTACCTCTTCTCGTTTTTATACATGGATTAGGAGGATCTGTTGCACAATTCAACCCATTGCTTACCAGCTTGGTCAATTTGGCGTCATGTCTGGCAATCGACCTCCCAGGATGCGGCCTTTCCTCATTTGCGCCCAAGAAGTGGGACGCGTATACCACAGATACATTGGCGGAGCTATTGGCCATCATCATTGAGGATTACCGCGAGAAGGAGGCCGGCCAGGGCGTGGTCCTGATCGGACATAGTATGGGTTGTTCTTTGGCTGCACTGCTTGCCTCTAAAACATCTCCACGACCAAGCCCGGTAGCCGAGAATGTTGTAGGACTCGTTGCCATCTGCCCGAAAGCTGACCCACCGACGGAAGAGGAGGCAGCCACATTCAGAAAGCTTCTTATGATCCCAGGAACAGTGTTTGATCTCTGGCGGCGGTGGGATCGCCGTGGTGGCCCAGAAAGTGCGAGTGTGCGTCGGTTCGTTGGCAAAGATGCTGATGAAGAAACCAAGAAACTGCAGGAACGCTTCAACAGCCAAAGCAAAACGCCAGTCTGGAGACGTATGGCCGCAGGGTCAATACCAGTCTACCAGAACGGCGAGCCTATGGGTGGCTTGCCTGGTCGTAAAGTCTGGTCTGGTCTCGAAGTCCCGGTGTTTTTGGTCGCGGGCGAGGACGACCATATTACAAAACCCGCCGAGCTTGAGAAGATAGCTTCATTTCTCGGCAAGTCTCATCCCGTACAGATTGAGCTGGATGAGAAAAGTGAGCCACTGGTAGATGCTGCAGCACCGGTTGATACGTCGCTGCAGAGAGAGGTCTCAGCAGGGACAGAAAGTCTTGAGCTTGAGAGCGAAAGCCAGATTCTCGAAGTCGACACCAACGTAACAAGGTCACCACACTCAGATCCCTCAACTCCAAATGAAGAATTTTCTGCCGTCCCTCCACAGTTGTTGAAACCACGGGCGGTTCTGAAGACAACCATTCTACCGTCTCCTGCTACTCATGCACTGCTTTACACTCCAACCACAGTCCGGACCCTCGCCGGGCTTATATCTGATTTCTTGCATACTCAAGTATCACCGAGGCTTTCGCTTGGCTGGCAGCTTCAATTCCTGTCAACCTCAGGAAAATGGGACGTGAAGAATCTTGCAAAGTGGCAAGCAGTAGCCCCCGTCTCTGAGCCAATTGCTGGAATCTTCCGAGCTATGAAGACACTTCGGGAGGTTGACGAAAGTCATTGCCCTGAAGTTTTTGTCCGAGAATGGCAATCACAGATCAAATACATTGTCGATATCTCACACGAATCGCCAGTCTATGATCCTCGAGGCCTGGAGAAAGGCGGCATAAAATACCACAAATTTCCCACCGTTTCCAAGATTCCTCCTACCGGCACAGAAGTAACATCTTTCATCGCACTGATTGATCGCTTGCGCGAAGAACTTTCGGGCCCATCTGCATACATAGGGGTGCACTGTCACTACGGCTTCAACAGGACCGGCTACTTCATCGTTTGCTATCTGATCGAGAGGTGTGGGTATAGCGTCCAAGGTGCCATTGACGAATTCGCCAAGCGGAGACCTAAAGGCATCAAGCACGCGCACTTCTTAGACCAATTATTCGTAAGGTATTGTGTAGGCTTGAAGAGGGCGCCTACTTTGTAAATATTTCTCTGCTTTTTCATCTCGTGGTTTTCCTTGTGCTTGATATGGAGTCCTGGAAGGGAGTGTACAGAACGGGACCTGGCGTACTAGTGTATAGGTGAATGGAACAGGGAGCACGAGGAGTCATGTAATTTCGTTTTCCATTCACATGCTGGTGCCTGCTAGCCTGGCTCAAGTTTGCTCCTGGCTAAGGTAGGGATTTGATGAATATTGTAATGAAAGGAATCGAGTGTTGAGAGTCAGATCTCGGACGCAGTTTTTCTTGTTTGCGAATCTTTCATACATACGTACTGAACTGGACAGCCATCGTGGGAGGATGGGGAAACAGAGAAGTATCATGGCCTCTTACTTACACATAGACGAGGTGTAGGAGAAGGCCATTGCCGACCTACCCTAGATGAGGCCTCATGCAACCCTCTCTCACTTTATTATTACTACCTTCTATCTAGAGAGGAACAGGGACAAGGAAAGGGACCCTCAATTAACGACTGATGAAATCACGTCTTGCATCTTATATCCACCACTCATAGATATATTATTACACATATATACATATACATATACATCTACTTGGGCAGTTTCCGTGATGTACATATATCTCGATGAGGTTAAGTCATCGAATTCGGTCTTTCCCTGTTCTTCGTCTTCTTTGATTTTGATGATGACAAGAGGAAGCTTCAGGTGAATTTTTGGGAGAGAGACTGGGAGGTGAAGAAAGGACGAAAGTATAATGGTAATACCTATCTATCTGGTTGCTAAAAGAACTGGGGATAGAGCAGATGGGAGAGATCATCATAAAGGACTCGTTCAACTTGGCAGTTTTCTCTTTCTCGGGATCCCCTTTAAATGTTTTCAATTCCTCTCCTTCTCGGGCAATCATACAAAATAAGGGAGAGGGCTCTTGGGTGGGCTCATAGCTGAGTACTTATAAGACAAGTGAAAACCCCGATCCATCAACCAGGCCGAAGCCATTCATCATCATTGAGGCCCCTGTCTATCCTCCCTGCCTCCCCCGAACATCGTATCATGCACATCCTGCACATAAAGAGAAAGAAAAAGAGTCAAATACAACATCTCCCATCCTTTCAACATGCGCTGGGACTAAAACCCGCCTTGTCGTCCATAGAACGTATGACATTTGATTGATACCGGAATGCCTAGACGCATATCCCGCCGCTTCCCAACCAAAGAATCGTCTTAATGCATTTCTTCCCCAAATTTCCCTTTTGCCCATCCAGCCATCTTTGCGCATGCACATCATGGTGTTGGTGGATGTTATTTTGCCGCTGTCTGAGGCTGACTAGAATCTGACAAGTTATTCACGCCATCAAGGCCTGTGACTTCCTGCGAATCTCCTTCTACCAAACCAGGTTCTTCTTCAACGACCTTCTCCATGCTGATTCTTTTTTGGGTTTCTTCATCATCAATAAGTACAGGGTCATGACCTTTGCCACTGTTGCTTCCTGACACACCAACACCCGGGACTCCATCTTCCTTAACCTTTCGCTTGGCTTCTCCGACAATTTTGTCGACTTCAGATATCTTGCCTGGAATGCATGCTGGGTCTCCTTCGACGCCAATTGCCGCAGATGGTTCTTTGGTTGTCGAGAGGAGTGCAGACTTGTCGAAGCGGACGACCATGCACGAGAGATTATCAGTGCTAAAGCGAGCCAGCGCGTATTCCACAAGCTGCTTGGCAGCAGCGACGGGATCAGCAACGTTACGAACAAGGTCAACAGCCTCTTGATCAGAGCACACATCCCATAGCTACATGAAAGTTAGTATGCCAAGCAGAAGAAGGATTTGGATACTCGACTTACTCCATCACATGCAAGAATAATGAACTCATCTAGATCTGCCTGAATCACAGTCTCCGTAGTGTATGGGTGCCCGGTCACCAAGTCCTTCATGTAGGCATCTCCGAGTGCTCGAGTGACAGCCAAGACACCGTTGACGCGATTGTTCAGAATAAGGCCTCCAGCATTGGCGATGCGTTTGCCCTCATTCTCATCACCGCCTTTGTGGTCATAAGAGAGTCGAAGCGCCTTACCACTTCTGCACAACACGATCCGGGCATCTCCAACATTTGCAGTGTAGAGAACACGTTGACGAGATGCCACGTTTTTCAGCTTGGCGTGAGTTTCGGCGCTCACAGAAGCATTCGGTGCTTGTGACGAAGCCTTGCTTGGGTCATGCGAGTCGTCCTCTTTACCCTCGCTCTTTGATGCCTCAGTTGCGGCTCTGATTGCAGCTGCAGCAGCTGGCGCAATGGCAGTGGAGCCGGTCGCTGATTGAGCATTAGGTATCCTATCCTCCCAACGAAGAACAGCTGTAACTGCGGTGCAACCACTGTTTTTCAAAGGTAGCTTCTCGAGCTGAGCATCGACCGTTGTAAAGGTTTGGTCTAAGAGTTCAGGGATGGGGGTGTTGGGGTTCTTGCGAATCATCTCCTCCAAGATGATGTGGAGTTTCTTTCCACACCAGTCGGCCGCAAAGGTGCCTGCATGACCATCGAAAATGGCAAAATAGCCGTTATCAGTCTCCATCATATCTGCTGATGATACAGTAGGTGCAAGACTGGCCGAAGAATCGGTTGGTGCGATCTCGTCAGTAGACTTAGAGGCTTGACTTGCGGAAGCAGATTCAGACCCTAAAGCTGGAGCCGGCGTGTGCAGGAAATTGTACAGAAACGCATGCGTGTCTTCCATCGTTCGACGACATTTCTTGTTCTTGTCCTCCCATACACCCACACGGAAAGTAGATCTCGGTCCAGGGATTGATTCTCCTGCAGAGTTGTTATGCTGGCCTTGAGGTACGCTCAAGGCTGGGTCTGTCTTTCCTAGCTTTTGCAGAGGTGTCTGAGTGGACGTTGCATCGGAACCGCGTGTATTCGAGCCTTGATTGAAGTGTAATGAGTTCTTTGCGGTTGCAATGAGCGAGCTGGCTTTCCCACTGACACCACTACTCCGCCGCTTCTTCTCGCCCGTACTGCCACTGTCCGCCAATTGTCGCCCGGTCGGGCTGCCATTACCACTTCTCTTCTCTCCACTTCCAGCATCCTCAGCTCCTCTGGAAGGGGAGGTGGTGGAGGAGTCATTGTTATTGGATGTGGCCGAGGACTCGCTGCGATTCTTTGCGAGGGAGATGGTTGATTCTCCATCCTTGGGCGGGGAGCCAGAGCTGCCGAACATCCTGTTCAGCAGACCTCCCTGGGAGGAGAAGCTCCTCCGTTTACCTGCCAGCTTGCTGATTTGAGATATAGGTCTCGTGAGGAGACGCCGGGCGCGAGATCTACGTGGAAGGCACGAGATGAGGATTGGTGGGCTGCGTAGTTAGTTGCAGATACCCGAGGCTGAAGCGTATGGAGGCACTGAGGGGTATCGTGACGGAGCCGATTTGTAAGGCAGCTCGGTATTGCAATGTCGAGAGGACAGGTGCGCCGCTGGAGGGAGAGGATGGGATTTTCAGGACAGATGCGAGTTGAACGTGGTGGAAGGCGGAACGTGGATCGCCAAGTAAGGTAGAGGTTGCCTTTGTGCAGCTGATGTGGTTAGTAGGTAATGACGTCCTGTGGGGTATGAAAGAAGGTGCAGGTGCAAGAGGCAGGCGCTTTGGTAAAATCACCGTTTCCAGCCAAGTCACAGCTGCCACTCCCGGCTCCCAGGCGTGTTGACAGCCACACTTACTTGCGACGAATTCCTGCCTTTGCACAGCTTCGTTGCTGCGATGCTGCGGCCCTCGGAAAAGTGTCCTGTCCTGTTCTGCTCTGCTCTGCTCTGCCGGAGCCTCGTGTTGCTGGCGGGATGGAAGTCGGAGGATGGAAAGCGTGCGGGCTGGGCGCTATGCTGACGAGGGCCGGGCTGCTTACTCTTGTACAGCTTATGAGCTGGGGAGGGTAGGTCGTCGCGCTTCGGAGACGGAGATTGGAGCTGGGAGGCCGGCTCGCAGGCTTGTCCGGTCGGGCTTGACGGCGCTTGAAGTGGGCTTTGGTAAGAGGGATGATTGTGATCGGGTTGGGTTGCAGAGGACGAGTGAGAGGGGATAAGAATAAGGTTCCCAGGCACGACAGGCAGAGGGTAGATTGCAGGGTCTCGTCAGGTATGGGCACGGTACGCTCTGTATGGGTATGCGGGCTCTCGTCTCATTCTGGTTTCCGGGGCCTTCTCGAAGGCACTGCAGAAGAGTGGAAGTGGAGTGCAGGCAGTACCCATCGACACGAATCACGGGGAAAGCAACGGCAAAAGCAACAATCCTCAGTCACTCTGTCGGAGCTGTAGCCTGCCTGCCTGCCAGCCTGCCAGCCTGATCTGTCTGCATTGCCTTCTTATCGCGCTTTTGGAGCACCGGTTCACTCAGGGCTGCGGTGCTTGGGGCTGTGCTACTGTATGTTGTGCTTTTGGGCTCCGTCGCAGCGTAGCCTTGCTGCGTTATGTGGGGTTGACGAGAGAGGGGTCGTTGTCGCGCGATTCTAGACCTCTCGGACAATGCACGTAGTCGCCGTCCCTACCACCCCGTCACCCACCATGCTGGCTATGGGAAGGGCCAATCATCGAATCGCCCCCAGCCGACCAGGACGGTAACGGTTTGCTACCCTACCATGATTGACCTTACATTCCTGGGTTGATGGAGGCAGTACCTAGATACGACTAAGATAGCTGCGGAAAGTCGCAATATGCCGTCCGTGTACAAACCAGCAAGCAAACGACCAAGCTGCATGTCAAGCTTGTCTGCAGGTAAATGAAAGAATGCCTGAAAGAAGGCTCTGTACATTACCACTCCTATGGCGCTACGCCAACAGCTGCAAGGCGTTCCCCAAGGCTGATAATGGCCGGCCCGCTTCAGCTAGGTACCTAGAGGTAGCTAGATACGTAAGGTAGGTAAGGTACGCAGCGCAGGTAAGCTGCAAGAAGGACTGCAAGGCTGTGTGAAATCATCTGTGCAACAAGCTTCCCTTCCAAACGCCGTTTCTTGATCTCAAGAACGCCTAGTATTAAACAAACCGCGGAAATGCTTATCGTCTCAGGCTGTCGAGTCTGGCCTGGAGATCATCATCTCCTGGGTCACCACTACCACCCCCTCCGATAGCCTGAGCAACCCTAGACTCCGGCACGGCATTGCTCTGCAGACCTTGTGGCGTTTCGCCCATCTAGATACTGTCAGTAACCCGTCACGATAACATCAACATGTGCTTACAGCTTGCTTCAGATCTACCCCAATCTCCTCCAGCACCTGCTCTACGATTTCCTCCCCATCAGCCTCGTCTTCTAGCCCAGTAACGTCGTCGATGGCATCATCCATCATCTCTTGTCGCTGGTCCATTATGTCGTTTTCTTTCTCAAACTCCATAGCAATCCTTTGAAGGGCTGGCAGGTTCATGCTCCGATTCATGCTGCCTAGTACTCCCGTTGCTCCCTTCATCGCCTGCATCATCTGCTCGTTTGTGCGTACAGTCTATGATCCGTCTGATTTAGTTAACATTCCCCAAAATATGACAGAGACCACGGTACCTGAATACGAAGTGAGATGGCTTGTAATTGTGTCCTCATGGAGTAAAACTTCTCGATATATCGTCGTGTTCGGACGAGATCTTTGGCTTGGATCTTGCAGGCCCCCATCTGGCCATTCTTGGCACTCTTCTTGATCTCTTGGATCAATTTCTTTTCCTGGTTCTCCAACTTCACCCTCTCGCGATCAAGTTCTCTCTGAGTCTTCTCGAGCGATCGCTGGTGCTTGCGCAGACGCTCGGCGGGCGTCATACGCTTTCCGAAAGCCCATTCAACAATCTGTGACAATCATTAGCACTCAGACAGGCTGTGAGTGTACACGTCGACCGACATTCATGATGGTTGTTGGGGCCTGTTCAAATTGGAGTGATTGAGCAGTTGTAAGGTTGCCTGAGCAGTGCCAGTTGCAGTGAGGCTCGGAACGTCATTTGAGTCAACCCGAGCCGAGAGCGATAAGAATCTATGCCTGAGATCACAGGCGACGACGCTAGCCAGCAGTTGCCATTATGGGGCGCGGAATTAATTATCAAGCATTTGGGTGAGCTCGCATTGCTCAAGTCTATGCATCATCAAAACACTACAAAACTGTGAAAAATTTACTCCTTTTCACCCGAATGGAAAACACAACATCAAGATGAGTCAGGAACATCAGAATGGAAAGGGAAAGGGGAGCGGGCATTCAGCAGGAGGTTCGAATGACGCCAATGGCAGCAACGCGCCACCCGTTTCCAGTCGCCCTCAATATGTCACTGTCGGATCAGGATCAACTACGGAGAGTGCGGCACGACTACAAGCTATGTTGGACACCGACTCTGGATATGGAGGAAGCATGGCTGGCGACAGTGTTCAAGGCTGGCATCCTCGATTCACAGAGGACAGGCCTTCGCCTGCGCATTCGCCCATGGTCAGAGGAGAAAGCAGTCAAGCCGCCGACAATGAACGACGACAGCAAGCGAGCGCCATCCACCAGCTGTGGTACAACCAACACCGAGTGGCCCTTGGCAGATCGATTAATAGGGTTGTCGAGACTTTGAAATCTTTACAGGAGATGAACGCATCGTGGCCCGCAACATATCCCTCGGTGCAACGTGCGGAGGCCGGTCAAACCCAACGACGTGATCCTCGACCTGGTCTTGTTCATACCCAGTCAACCGCGGCTGGCGCGACTTCAATATCCGAACCACCTCGACCCGGTTCAATGCGTAGGTCGCTTACCTCGATTGGGGAGAATAGTACGGAGGCAGAATCAAGCACGGCAGCGGAGCAAAGATCAGTACCCGAGCCACGATTGATCACACCACAAATTGCGCAGGAATTCTCTATACTTAAGTTGGATCTGAAGCTTGGTGCCTTACACCAGACCGAATTGGTTCATTCTCTGGAGAAGAACTCGATTGCATCGCTACTTGACGGCAAAATCAGCACGAGTATCAAGCATCTACTGTCACTCCGGGATCGAATTGAAGACACATCAAGCAAAGTCTTAGTCACTGGAGATCTTAACACTGGCAAGTCAACATTCTGCAATGCTCTCCTGCGACGAAAGATATTGCCAGAGGACCAACAGCCATGCACCAGCATCTTCTGCGAAGTTCTCGATGCCAGAGAGAACGGGGGCGTTGAAGAAGTTCATGCTGTTCACAAGGAGGTCATCTATGACCGTCACGACGAGAGTACATATGATGTCTTTGCTCTGCGTGAGTTGGAGAGAATTGTCACAGACAACGACACCTACACTCAATGCAAGGTATACGTGAAGGATGTCAGAACCATTGACGAGTCTCTTCTTAACAATGGAGTTGTTGATATTTCCATCATCGATGCCCCAGGACTAAACCTTGATACCACGAAGACCACAGCGGTCTTTGCACGACAAGAAGAAATCGATGTGGTTGTTTTTGTTGTCTCAGCCGCCAATCATTTTACGCAAACTGCAAAGGAGTTCATTTGGGCAGCAGCAGCTGAGAAGGCCTATATCTTTATTGTTGTTAATGGTTACGACAATATCAGAGACAAGCAAAGATGCCAAAAGTTGATTCTGGAACAGGTTGCTGGTCTGAGCCCTCGGACTTTCAAGGAGTCGGCGGAATTAGTGCATTTTGTGTCGAGCAATGCAATTCCTTCAGCACCCCCAGGACCTGGAGGCAATGGTGGCGGAAGTGGAAGCGCTAGCGGAGGTGGCGGAGATGGACCAGAAGATGACGATGGAGAGCCCGAAGGAAAGGGCAAAGGAAAGGAGAAGGAGAAAATCCGGGACTTCGAAAACCTCGAGCAATCTTTGCGCCGCTTTGTCTTGGAGAAGCGTGCTCGTTCCAAACTTGCTCCAGCCAAGACTTACTTGCTCAATGTGCTTGGTGACGTTCATACTTTAGCTACTGTCAACCAAGAAGTAGCACAATCGGAGTTGGACCGAGTTACCAAGGAGCTCAATGAACTCGAGCCTCTTCTGGAAGCATCAAAGAAGGCCAAGGCAGAAGTTAGCGATGACATTGACAAGACCATCGAGGCTACTTGCAAGGGTATTTACGACCACACACGATCGACCTTAACAACTGCCATTGCGGAGTCTGGAGATGAAGACCTTGGTGTCGAATATCCAGGTCTTTTCAGCGCTTTCCAATATGCAGAAGATCTGAAGGAGGCTATTTTATCTCAAATCTCTGCTTCGGTCATTGCATGCGAGGAGCACGCACGCCGACGTACGGTCGATGGTGTGAGCTCCATCAAACAGCTAGGTCTACTTCACCTTGGTGACGAATATACCGATCTTAGCTTCCGCAGCGATGTCATGTTCACTAGAAAGCGAGACAAGCTAGCAAAACAAGTCGAGATCGAGACGGAACTGTGGGATTTCTTTGATTGGTCGACAATCATTCAGAAACAGGAAAAGATGGCAGGAACTGGTATGGCCATGACCGTCTTGACCGTGGCAGGAGGCCGAATGCTTGGTGGATATGGTTGGATCGATGGAGCTCTTGCAGGAGTGAAGGTTGTTGGTAACAACAATCTACGACATCTCATCATCCCGGGGATTCTTGCAACAGGTAAGAAATCATTATCGTCCTACTCATGATTAGCTACTGACATATATCATAGCCGTTGCCGCTACTGCCTACATTCTTAGCCAAATACCTCACTCCCTGCCACACCGGTTGTCGAGCAAAGTATCTGCTCAGCTGGAGGCCATAGATTACGTCCATACAAACAGTGATCGGATTTCTTCGTCGGTTCGAAAGGTGCTCCGCTTTCCTGCTGATAATCTCCGAGTTGGTCTTCAGCGCTCTGTAGAGCAGCTTGGCACGAAGCAAGAAGAGACTCGTAAGGTCAAGATTGAGAGCGAGGTTGCCCGAAAATACTTCGGTAACCTTGTTAACGAGAGCGCAAAGCTTCGAAACACAGTGGAAGCTGTTGACCTGGAAGGACCAGCGCCTGGAGTGGCGGCGGCTTATGATTCTTGACTTCAATACCCCCTCGTTTAACCTGACACTACACATTTGCGGCGATCATTTTCATGGAGTTTTGGGATTTTGTAGGCGGGAACGATGTTGTTTGTATCAAACGATGGGATGCATGCAAAGGAATGGCGCATTGAAGCATGGATGAACGATAGCTTTGGGAATTGGTCTGTCCTCAAAAACCCCACTTCTTCTAATGATACCTGGGAAAGGCACTCGCTGTAGATAGTTCACTTTAATAAAAAGTACATGGTACAAATTCACTTTCTGGCCTACCAACTTCCTCAAATGCCAAGATTTCTTGATATCCGAATTACTCCAGCAGTAAATCATTCTTCTCTGGACGTTATTGACCGCGAGAGTCGTCGCCTTATTAGAAGTTGTCGTAGTCTTTCCACCTCACGTGGAGTTGGTATCTTAACGGCCCTAGTGCCCAACCAGCCATTGATGTTCGAGACCACCAACTGTGGCGATACCTTAGAAGCTGTTAAGCTACAGCGTTCGCCCGAAGCTCCTCAGAGTGGCCCCACGCAAGGGCAAAAGACGTCTCGTGGCGTATACTCTCGTCACCATGATATGGCAGCTGCCGTGGTTCGACGACAATGAGCTAGAGAGCTCGGTAAGTGACGCATCCGACGGGTTCGACTAGCCACCCGTCTTGGAACTTCACCCCAGGCACTCTCTTCAGCATCATCACCCTCAGCACTACGCTCTTGACGCTTGTCTCGATAATTTGTAGTCCTTCCTGCCGGCAGGCGTCGGCTTCAGCGCCTGCCGCACTTTATTGGGGCTTCTCGTATTGTGCTGCCCCATAGCGTGGCCCACTTCCACGGAATGAATGTATTGCAATGTTGCCACGAAGAACGGCATTCGACTTTAAGGTCGATGATCCGAATGAGATTTCACGTCCGGGTTCTTCGGATGTTGGATTTCCGGTGACACAATAATGCCGGAGAACTAATGTCCCAAAAGGGAGGCTGGAATTGGAGCTCGACATTACGATCTTCTCTACTGCGGGCTAGTGGCTTAGGTCAAGAGCTTGGACGACCTGATATGGGATATACTCCATCTTAAGAGAGAGTTTAGGGTCATGAGTCTGAGAACAGGAACGAAGCTAAGCTAAGGCAATGCAATATAGTGCGGAAGCCTGACGACCCGAACCTCGCCGTCGTCGCTTGAGGACGAGCTGTCGTCTCTACTTCGGTGGCGTCAAGTTTCCTCGAACCTTACCCCGCCCTGATAGCTTGGTGCACACAGTGCTGAGTACCTAGCTAGGTGCTATTTGCAGGCGTAGCTCGTTAGCTTTTCCCTCCAGCTTTATGGTGAAGCGTTTCTGGTAGTCCAGACCGACCCAATGCAGAGAGCTCATCACTACATGCGGCTTAGTGTCCGTGGAAAAATGTACTTCCTCTCTCATAAATGCCACTTGGTGCTGTGCAAGCGCCGGCTTCTATGCACTAGTATGGATTTCTTACAATGATTAGTTGTTGCTGGCCGGAAGCTGGGACATCCTTCCAGTCTTCATCGATGACGATATTTTATTTCCTCTCTGGAAGGTCGTTCTGGAGCTGCAAAGGATCTATATATGAGGACTCTTTGCAGCTCTGAACTTTCTCGGTATTCTCTCTAGCTACTTTACTATCTGACTATTCCAGCCTAGATTCACTCAGTCCATCCTGCATTCACCATGCGTTTCACTTTAGCAGTCAGTCTGGCACTTGCTTTCTCCACAACGTCAGCAGTCCCAACATGGAACATGAGAAGGCAAACTGGAGTGACCGACGCAGACATTCTTCAATACGCCCTGACCGTGAGTGCTAAAACAACTTCCCCTCCAGCTCACACTGACTCTTCTCACAGCTCGAGCACCTCGAGAATGCCTTCTACAAGAAAGCTCTCTCTGAGATGGGTCCAGAAGAGTTCACCGCTGCAGGTTTCTCAGCCGACTTCTATAACCAACTGAAGTACGTAGCCCACGACGAGGAAGGGCACGTCGTGTACCTGGAAGCCGCATTAAAAGCCGCCGGCGTCGCCCCCGTCGCAGCATGCGAGTACCAATTCCCCTACACCGACGCGGCATCCTTCGTCAAGCTGGCCTCGGTGATCGAAGGCGTGGGCGTCTCCGCATATCTCGGTGCCGCCGCCGACATCACCGAGAAAGCGTACCTGACCGTCGCGGGCGCCATTCTGGTTACCGAAGCCCTGCACCAAGCCGCGCAGCGAAATGCCGTGGGTGAGATTCCCATGGCCAATGTCTTCGGCACGCCGATGGGTATCAACGCCGTCTACACCATCGCCGCCCCGTTCATCAAATCCTGTCCAGCCACCAACGCCGCGCTGCCCGTCAAGAGCTATCCAGCCCTCAGCATCATCTCAGGCATGCCGACCGCACCAATGGCCATGATCAACTTCGCGCCCAAGGAAATGCCCACCGGCACCGTCTTCGCGACCTTCGTCAGTGGGCTAGAGATCATGTCCGTCCCCGTGACGATGGGCAGCGACTTCATGTCCGCCACCGTGCCGGCGATGGTCGCGGGCCAGTCGTACCTCTTCCTGACGTCGGACGACTCCGGTATGGTTGATGACAGCACGGTCATTGCCGGCCCGGCGATTGTGGAAATCACCCCCGATGCGCCGCAGTTTGATCTGAGCATTCTCAAGGCATGAATCAAGACGTGAAGGATGAGGATGTTGATGCAGTCTGAGGAAGTGTTGCGCGGGTTGAGGACTTTTCTGTGGCACGTAGGTAGATATTCTCTATAGTTAAGCGAGCAAAAATGTACATAATTCGTGATGAAAGATACATCTTATTCATCCATGGAATGTCGATGATTTCTGCTGTGCTTTTGGGTACTGAAGTGTTGGAATTCTAATCAACTTGTACCATACGATTGACAAATAAACCAAGTGATGGTGAGCAACCCGATCACATTTCGGCTGGCTCTCCTTACCAAGGCGTAAAGATCAGTAGCTTGCCATGGGTGACAATAGTATGTGACCCCTTGGATGAGGTTTAATCGCATCCTACCAGAAGCCAAGAAGTAAGATCAAAATAGATCATTTCATGTTTTGGTTAGAGATAGTGTATGTGAATAATGGTTGTTTCAAATTTAAGTTCTAAGGGCAGCCACCGAGCCAAGCAACTGGACAAGGAGTGTGAACATAGCAATAGAATAGCCCACAAGACGCACAGCATGGTGCATATCGCAACACTATTTGTGGAGAGCCATGAATCTATGATCCTTAATTCCCACCCCTATGCCAAGTACACATACGCCCCATCCTCACGCTCGAGATAATCCTTCTCAATGAGTTTCTGCATAGTGTTAGCTAAGTAGTCAAGATTCAGGAACGTGCTGACAACATACCTCGATGTTCTTCTTGATCTCGCCCGGCTCGACTGCACCTCTAGACTTGGTTTGGTTGATGACCTCAGCTACGAGGTTCGCATGATCCATCGTCTTCCGGCTCTTCATAATTCGTACTATCGCTGCCTGTGTCTCGTACTGTCTGTCTTGGGCCACGCGCTCGTGCGTCTCCTTGTTCTCCTCCTTGGTCTCTTTCAATTGAATCTGGTTGATCTTGATACGGAACTTTGGGTCTGTGAAGTTAAGATTGACTGTGAAGGTATCGGTGTGGTTGACGTCCCGGCCCTTTGGATGCTTTTGCAAGATACGGACCTTGCCGCATGCTAGTGATTGGAGCGTTCGCTCGAGCTCAGCATCTATAAGCCCCGTTGCGCCAGCAATGTCTGTATACGACAGATTTCCATCCGGTCCAATGTCGTTAAACAAGACCAAGACAATGGCCTGGAATGCGCTTACGAGAAGCTCTTTCGTTCCTTTATTGAACTGTGCTCGGACAATGCTGTGTGCAAGACCATGTTTCCATGTTAATCGTCGACCTGTATGTTTGTGCTTGTAGTGGCGGTCATACTTCTCGATGTGTTTCGCAACCTCTGCTGGGAGGTTGACTTTGACATCGGGATAAGTTGGCCATGCTGCTGCCGACAAGACGCTGACTTGTAAGTCCATGGTCGTCTTGCTGGTATTGCTAAGTGACTGCTTGTAAGAAATCATCTCATCTCGAGCCAGTTCCTGGTCTTTGAACATCTGCTCAAGATTGTGTGTGAAGCTCGAACCACATTCGCCTTTGAGTTTCTGCAGCATGTTTCGCTCAGCATCTTGACTCGCACTTCGTGCCATCAAGAGTCTTCTTGCGAGATCCTTCTTGTAGAAAGCTTCGAACACATCTTTGCCTTCGATGAAACGGAAGAGTTCTAATGCTTGGTCCAGTTGCCGATCGAGCTCTGCATCCTCATCCCCAGTACTCGCCTGGCCACCTTGTTCAGCTGCACTTCGATCTGCGGCATCAGAAATTAAAGATCGAGGCACAGCCTTTAAACCTCCTCGAAGCAGCATATCGATATATTTGGCTATCATCTCTCCGACCTTCGAATTGCCTGTTCCCCATGCGGAGGTGTTCTTCCGGTCGTTGATGAAATTTCCGAACGCTTCTCTCAGGCTGTATGTGAATTCTTCGTCTCTTTTGAACGAGTCTCGAATGATGACGTCTAGTGTGCGCTTCATCTCAAGCAGTCTGAGGACCATCTCATCAACCTTTTCCTTGTCACTAACGATTGCAGAGCCTGTCTTCTTGATGTATACTTCCCAAGGAGACTTCAATTTGTTCTGGATGTTGGAAAGTCTCAAGAGGTCATATAGTGCCTGCATTGACTGAATCGCGTTTGTGTCTAAAAGCTTCGACACGCCTTCAGTATCGAGAAGCGTCTCGGATCGTTCCTCGACCAGTATTCTATGGGCGCTGTCAAGAAGTATTCTTTTCGTAGTGCTGTCGAAATTGTATGCATCACACCTAACGGCTTCTTTTGCCAAGAGCCTATCGCAAGCGTTGATATACTCTTTTAAGGATGTAGCCCTTCGCTCCTCGGAAAACTGCTCAAAGTAGGCCTCCGATTGTCTGATAAACTTGGGCTCAAATGATCTGCCGTAAATACCGAAAATATGGAGCATTGACACGGATTCTCTCAACAGCGCTGCATCGAAGAGCGCATCTTGGCCATCACGGTCGTAGGCAACCAAATCGCACATGCCAGACAGTACCCTACTACCCAAATTGCCACCATGTGTGAATACCATCCTTCGGAACTGGCTGATGCCCATATCCTCTAATTGCGGTCTCTCCTTTGAACTCAGTAAGTACGATCGATCAAGATAACTGAATATAGAGCGCAGAAGAGTCTAGCGTCGAGTTAGCCCATGTTTACCTCTTTATCTGCCAATAACATACTGATTGCTCGTTCCATATTGTCCAGTTTTTATATACCATACGAAGTCCATCTACATTTGTTGATCCCGCTTGTTCCAGTATGAGCGGAAGCAAGGTCGAATCGAGGTACTTCTCGCAGCGTTCTCTAAGATGCTTGAAGAGCTCTTCTGCCCTGCCACGCCTACAAGTCGCCTCTACTCCACGACACAGAACCTCTAACGGTGTGGCTGGTTGTTCTCTGGCAAAGATTGAGGTCAGGGCATTGTCCAGCTCATTCCACGTCCTTTCATAATACTCGTTGGCGTCCTTGTTGCTGGTTGTTCTAAGGTTCTTAATAACCAGTCTTTTTGCGCCGGTATGAGGTTGGAAATTTGAAGGCAAGGAACCTCTAGTCAAATCAATTACAGCAGATCGCTGATTCACCATCATTTTATTCATTTCTACTTGTCGTCCAGAGTCGCAGGATGTATGGGTGGTCTTCAATCTTTTGGGATTCGCCCCAGGTGAAGGCGAATGATCGCGGAACTCGTCAGAAGTTCCAGGTATCTGCTTGTCGTAGACTTTGCGCTTGGTCGTTGCTTGAGCGAATAAGGGATCGTGTTCAACGGATGGATCCCTCGCAGGCTGCATCGGCCTTCATAGGTCCTCCAGCGGACATGAATAGCTTCCAGCAACGGCAGCGGAGCAAGGATTCGAAAGGTAATGGTATTTGGAATGAGTCGGCTCGGAATAACCAATGTCGCTGCAAGATGATTAGAGACGCTGCTAAATAGAGGAAGGCTACATACTGTAATAGGCACGGACTGTACTTCGAACGCGGAAAGAAGTTATTTGCTTCACCAGTTATCGCAGCAGCCATGACGCGAACTAGCATCTGCCCGTCGGAGATAGTCCAACCGCCGGCGATAACCAGTATGATAAGAAGCACGTGATCAACATGCTCTAGCCCTCGTACATACTTACTGTATCACCTTCATTGTCTTGGAGCTGTACCATAATACAAGGCAGAATTTCATATTATCTTGTTCTATTCAAGCGACCAAGCCTAAAAATTACTGCATTAGTAGTAGAAGCGGCTGACTCTTGGGACCATTGTCATTTTGGGGTGGTTCTATGAAAATTGTTTGCCAGAACAGTTTTTAAAGACATCAAAATGCTCAATCATTACCAAACGATATTGTTGCGGTTTGGTTGGTCAACAGACAAGTTGTATGGGCGAGGCAACAGTAGGTGGTGAGACTACTGCCACTAATACCATAATCGCGAGCTTTGCTTTACCTTTAGCGTAGCAAGTAGCATTAGGATTTGGGACAGGAATTATAGCTTCTGTGTTTTGAACCATATTTGCATGGTTTGTAAAGCATTTGAGGCATGCCATGAGAAGCAAGTTAAGCCTGTTCAAGTGCCAAGATATTGTGACAGTTGCCGCCTCTATCCGCCCAGTAAAAATTTGAGGGGATTCAGGATCGTTATGTACATTGGTCATTACCAATTTTCCCATCCAAAGCCATCAACACGCCGGCACCGCTAGCCAGAAAGACGCCATACCCAAAACCTTTGGGACTAGGTGAATGTCCTTGCTGACACTGGCTTCACACTCGTTTGCTCTTCGAACTGCGAGGACAGTTAGCTCATGGGCAAATGTAATTGATGTCGGGGTCTTACCTCTAAGAAACCAGTCGCCGATATCAGCAACATGAAAGAATCAGCAAGCTCGTCGACGCTCTCCTCAGCACCTCCACTGCCGAGTCCAGCGGATCTTTTGAAAACAGTGAGGATAGACAGCCTGTTGTCGGATAGGAATCTACGGCCCTGGTCAAGAGTTTGTTCGTTTTGAGACCCACGACTCAGCACAGCTGTACAGATAACTCTCATTATCGCGACCAGAAGATCATAATGCTTGCTAACAGCATTTGCATCATCAATCACTATGAATGTTAGGTTCCTCGGTCTGCTGTTTTCTGGGAGAGTACCCTTACCAACTCCAAGATCGGGATCAATCGCAAAGAGTCCCGATGCTCTAATGGCACGGAACAGGCCTGCATTGAGAACCACTGTCGCCCCTTGACGGGTCTGGCATATTTGAAGCAGCAAAGACAATCTTGCGTTGCAGTACGCGAGCTGAATGGGTGTATCTACAGCAGCAGGTTAGTATCTGAAATACAGCAAAAAATTGCATTAACAAACCTTCATGGGAGGTCTCTCGAAGATCATCTGTCATGTTCTGAATAGAATCAACGAGGATATTGATGAAATTCAGGCGATTTAGAGAATCAATGATGTACTTCGATTTCTCATCATTCCCTAGTCTCACCAGTGTTCCAAGAAACAATAGTGCTGAAATCCTGCACATGGGCTCGCCAGCATAAGCATCATCGCAGATAAGATCGATCAATCGCTCTCCGGCAGCTCTAATAGTCTGGATACTGTGCCTTTGGTTCACCTTCGCAGTTTCGGACATGCCTGCTAAGTAACGGTAACAGATCTCGTAAAACGTATCTTTGAGGGACGAAACTGAGGCAGGAGAGTGAATAGCTCTGAGAGAAACCTGGAAAAGGTGGAATAGCCGTTCACTTGTTAGATCTCCTATCTCGCCATCAGCTGATCCGACATTAAAGTCGAAACTAAAGAGAAGACCTCTGGCTAGCCGAGCTAGCTCCAGGGCCTCAGTAGCATCCTCCAAGCTGTTTTCGAGTCTAGGCATTATGGTCTGCAAAGATTGCAAAACAAAGGAGGTCTTTGTCGGGCCGGTAAAGTCTCCAACTTTGATCAACACAAGCATCACTTGGACCCAGGATCGTAATAGCTCAACCTTGCCAGCCTTGAGCTGCTTGATCTGGTTGTCCACTAAGAGGAATGCCATGACATTTTGAGCTTGAAGGCCGAATTGGTCCTCATCGTGTGGAGTCGTGAGCGCTCCAGTCTTCTGCAGTTCAGCACGGCGTAATAACAGCAGCTCTTCTACCTTATGGATGTTGAAAATTTGTTCAGATGAGCCGTTTAGTTCCTCTAAACAATCACCAAAGTCTACATCCGCAACAAAGGAATCTTCCGGGGGTTGAATCATTTGATTGACATCAAACTCCATGAAGTCAAATATGTCAAAAATTGTCGAATTTTGGATTTTACCGCCGTCTGTGCTCGTCGAGCCGAGCAGCGTCTCAACTACCTGTGTTTTCAGGGATTGTGAATGGCCTTGCACAATCTGAAGCAGTTCAGCAGAAATGTATTGCAGCATCGATGCACGCCGGGAAAGAAAGTCCGATAGACAGGCAGCGGGCGGCGATGAAAGGAACGATGGATCCGTGGTTGGCATCCCATCCCAGGTCAAATCTTGGTGTATAACAGGTTCGCTGATGAACATGTTGGACAGCGCCTGCTGAGCCCTCATTTCGGTCATCGTAAGATTGGCTGATAGCGGAGATGACCAGAGTAACTTGAGAACTTCGATGGCTTTATAGCTGAGTGTAATGCGCGAAGACAGCATCGTAGCGTTTTCTTCGTCATAAATGTCTAGCCCAAGTGCCAGCTCTGATAAGATGACGTGGAATAGTGAGGAATTGTTGCTGAAGGGACTATCTGGGATAACGTAAAGCTTGTCGCTGCCGCAACCAAAGCCAAGAAGAAGGTGTGCTATTGTAGGGCGTCCAGGTGAGGATTGAATGCAAGATGTTAAGAAGTCGAGTATGTTGACCTTGATTTGATAAGATTCAACTTGAGGGGCGCGAGCGAAATCAACCTTTTCCACAAGAGCACTGCTCAAACAAGACGAGATATATTCTGCATCGTTGTTGGCTTCAAGTGCTGCGATAGCTTTGTTTCGGTCCGTTCGTTTGCTTGAGGTTACAGCAGAGGGCGAAGCAAATTTTGGCGACGCAGCGAGCCTCTGCAGTAATTTCAGAGAAGCCATCGTTAGATGAGAGTGACCGAGCCCACAGTAGAGTCCAAGATCAGAGACAACAGAAAGATGGCTCAGAACGCCGTCCTCGAAGCTAGCGTAGGCAGCACTTGGAATGTTCTGTCTCCGACCAGCACGTAGCTTGATTGCCGGCCGAATGATATCTAGGTATGTTGGTTGCAATTCCAAAATCAGCGTAGCTACTTCAATTCCACGTAGGAGGCACTCAAGCAATGGCGAGTCGGGTGTAGCTGCTCCAACCTCGGCAGCATCCTGGTGCAAGGACCCCAGGAGGGCAGACATGACCGTTTCACTGTAGATCCATTCCATCACCCTGGAGAAGGGGTGCAAACGCACGTAAGTATCGAGATCTGACGCTGTTATGGCGGTATCCACAGAAACATTTGAGCGATTGGCTAAGATAACCAAGTCTTCATTGAATGTCTGTAAACTTGTCCGTATGAAGTCCAGGCACGTCAATTGCAGAAACCTCAGTTGTCCTGAATCCACACTATCCGCAAGTCTACCACCAAAAATTTGACCTACAGCAAAATCGATATAAGGGTCGATCCCTGGCATGCGAAATGAAGAGCCGAGATTTTCTGGGAACGACAATCCATCACGAAGTCCGGCATCGTCGTCGTAGGGTAGAACCAGCGCATGCAGAAGTTCGACGAAGGCATTGGGCTGCTCAAATCCAGTGCCAATCTCCTGAAATATGCGCTGTATGGCAGCGCTTGAGACCTGTGGCTGTGCAGATTTGGGTGCGTTCGACGATGGTGAATATCCACCACATATCCACAAATCGAGAGAAGTCCAAAGGAATTCACCAACCTGTCTATTTTTATGCGACGCAAGTGAACGTAGGGTAGTGAAAGCACAAGCTCTCAAGCGTGGTAAAATAGAACTGCTAGCCAGCTGAAGTAGCATTTCCACAAGGTGGAAAGTTTGATGTTGTAGTAGAAAGTCTCTGGCTTCTCCGCTCTCGGTGCATAGCTTGGTTATGAGTCGAAGATAGCATTCTAGCATCATGACAGACTCTGGTTCTGTTTCAGCCGCATCGGCGTTGGCCTTCTCGTTCCGGTATGACTGAGACTGGGGCAGCGCAGGCTGATTGCGAATTCGTTCACAAAAGTACGATAGCTCGGTAATAATGGTTCTCCAGGTGAGAGAATGGGTGCGTCTCATCTTACCGGATGAGAGAGGTCCATCATCCAAAAGGAATTGGTGGGCTTGTGTTGCGCAGTCTTCGTCATCTGAAAGCGCCTGCAGCATTTCGCAGAAGGCGCTCACAAGAGGCGTGGAAGCACGACGAGACGCCCAGTGCATAAAGCCAATCAACGCACCATCTGGAACATCCCAAAATCCTTCCATGGCAGCTTTCGGGCGGTTCTCAAACGAGTATGATATGATGACTAAGAACCGTTCTAGGTCAAGATCATGCTCATGTAACTGGCTAAGCTGGCGCTGTTCATCCTCATCAATTCTCAACTTCCTTAGCACATCGGGCAGGTTTGTAATAAAACCTTCGATGAAGGACTCGAGTTGTTCCATTAATACACCTTGGAAAAAGTTTGAGAATGGTACTGAATCGGGAAGTAATGCTGGAGCTTTTCGTTGTAACCACTGCCGCAATCCATGCCTCGCGGGATCACTCCAGTCGCCGATCTTGACGTCTGCCGACATGGATAAAATGAAATCAAAGGCACCATCCTTGAGCGCATCTGAAAATTGCTTTGAGCGCAACTTAGCTTCTGCAATCATATTAGCATTAGACTGCATTGTGCAACATTCACAATTGGGAAGATAACCAACCTTCATCCAATTTGGCACCTGCTATCGCTGGACCTCCATAATTCTCGCTGTACCAGCCACTATACTCTGCAAGCCACCATGCTCGAAAAGCGGCATGCACATATGGCAATGCCCATGACTTTGTCTCTGGCGAGGGAAAGAATTTTTCGTTCAGTCTACGTGCCTCTTCGATAGTGCCGCCGCCTTCTGGGGCACCGAATCGTGAGATATTAGCAGCAATCGCCGGAAAGTAGTGCACTTCAATACATTGTTAGTAGGAATAAAATACCCGATAAAACCAGTCTTACATAAAAGATTGTCGTATCTGTTAAACTTCTCCACGTCGTTGAGAATATGTTCGAAGTCTGATATACTAGAACGACTTGACTTCACGAAGTAATGGACAATCATGCCCAAGAGCTCATGCTGCCGCACAAGGCTGCCTCTTTGAAACTCAATAGTTGTTAAAAACTCAGGCTGTTGTCCCAGACCGAGCACCGAAGCCCCATTTAATTTATCTGATAGTTTCTGAAGCCACTGTCTGACATCCCCCATACTCGATAGACACTTGCGAACAAATTTGGACGCATTCCCAGAGGCATCTCGCGGCCCTTCGGGTGGTTGTACTAGTATATCGAGGGTTCTCTGAAAGAGCTGCCTGACGAAATCATCTTGATCCACATCCAAAGATAGCTCCGCTATAATCCGCAAACAATCCAAAGTATTGATTCGTTGCTGATGGAACCGAATAATGGCAGATTCTAGGGTCGATTGGCCTGGGCAGCCAGCATCATATTGTGCTTCGTAAAAGAGTGCGCCTGCTGTTACTTCGTCTAGGTCCACTTCGTCTGCAAGTTGCAGAGCATTTTGTTGGAATTCTTCATTGATGCCAAATTCTTGATCGCCAAGTTTAAGGGTCCCTAGCATCTGCAGTCAGCACTTGTAAAGCAAATTTGGCGTTCACGAGCCTTACCAGAGGTTAAACTCTTCCGGCTCTGCTCATTGCGCGTCTTCTTGTCAAGCAGACCTCGAAGCGCCTCGATCTGAGCTTCTAGAAGTCCTACAAGTCTGTCAAGGCTGACAAGACTGTCTGCTGAAATTACTGTGAGCTCGGCGCGAAGGTCTTTGATGCCTTCAAAAGTATTCGGGTTGGCCATTGTTGTTCACCTCAGTGCGCCCAGTCGCACAGGCAAGGTGGATGAAGTCTCGAAAGAATCATGAGCCAAGCGATCTCAACATAAGCGCATGTTACTCTTTAGCAGGTGCTAGCCGCTGGCGGTTGTATTATGCGTTGCCAGTTGTAATGATTGAAGCTGGTAGCTTGTAGAAAATCCCAAGCTCGTAGAGACAGGGATCCTTTGGACGCGAACCGCGATTCTGCAGCCTTGTGTGCCTTCAAGTTCTCAAGCAATAGAAACAACCCTCCTTTAAAGAACGAAAAGACCGACAAATTCCCAATAACAATGACGGGCTTGACATCGGTGAGTCCAATAGGCAAGTAACCAACTGGCCATCAAGTGTCCACTTGAAAAGTTCGTCCAAGAAGAAGTGCTAGTTTTAGGAACCTTCGTCAGCCTTGGGCTTGGCTCCAGCAATATTTGTTTACTTTGCTGAAAAGCAGGCCTGTGTCCAACAACCTTCTTTCAAGGGTGCGTTCATAACAGGCAATGCCTTCCGACGAAGGTTTGGGTCATAATCGAGAGTGTAATCCAAGATGGGACCGCCAAATGGCGACAAAGGAGAGGTTCGGCTGGATATGGTCCTTGGTGTGTCTTACCCGATTGCAAAAGCTGCAAATACTGATGCGCCGCAGATGCCATTCGAGAAGGCAACCAGAAACAGCGAACAGAAGGGTTGAAAGGTGAGTCCCGACAGTTTATGGCGATCCTTGGCTCTAAGAATTAAACAGACCTCAAAACTATCTTCGACAAACCTCATAGAGCGGCCAATGTGTAAGCCAATCCACCCCAGCTCATATAACCCGGAGCTCATATCTTTCTAGAGACGGTCTTACCGATAAATCTTATCATCGAATCTTCGAAGTCATATTCAAAGTCGTCCTTGTGGAGAAGAAGAGCTTCTTGGCAGCTAAGAAAACCACCACTGTCACTGCTCTCACAAGGCTGACAGATTCCGCGGATGTGGTCAGGGTCATAGTCAGGGCAGGTGCTTCAAGACTGAGAACCAAGACCGTTCAAGCTGTCATCGACCATATAACGCAAACACTACCCACTGCGAATGGCGAGTATTGTGCTCCTTTGAGCCAACACTACCTTCGAGCCTTGGGTGCTGTATTAGAGCCGAAGCCAAATGTGGAGCATCTAAAGAGAAGCACATGGTTGGATGTTGTCGACTTCTGTCTCTTGGGCGTTCGCCAATATCTGGATGAAGTCGAGTCTGAGCCCTCTGGTATAAGTCGAAGCTTTTCAGATGCGGATTTCAGTCATGCATCCCGGTCGCAGAACAGAACTCCCCGCAATGCTGTTTCTCAGAAGCAAGTAAGTGCTATATCAAGGCGCAATGCTGAGGATCTATTGCAATGCTTGTTTTCACTCGTCACCAGTCCAAATGCTCCGATCCTAGAAAGGGAAGACCCTATTACGAGTTGTGTCTTGGTCTTCTTGCGTTCTCAGAGCACTTCCGTGAGCCACGCGCACCAGCTTGCTTTCTCCATCATGAATACCATCATTCCTTTGATCCATGCAGACCGTATCACTCTTTGTCAATCTATTGCCCAGGACGTCGTGCCCATCATAACCCGATTTTGGCAGGCAAAAACGGTAGCTAAAGACGAGATGTTGAATTCTGTTAGGGATGAGATGCTGATCCTGCTGTTCAACATTCAACTCTTTCTAGAACGACTCGTCTTGAACGAGGCAGGAGACGTTGTGCTGCAGCTGTCAGATCTTCTTCAAGTTTTGAAGACTGAATATTCAAGGCGTTCTGGGCGCGACCGTCTTCAGTTAGATGATATAGAGATGGCCGAGGATGCCAAAACTCCCGCACACCACGATACACCTCTACATCTCAATCTATTTCAGCTCCGACCGCACAACCCCAAATCCGAAAGAAATTGGGCAAACGTGCAGGTGATTGGTATTCTGCAATATCTCCTCCACCTAAATGACACTGCCAGGCGGTCCAGGAGTGATGATATCGATGACTTTGATGATGATAACGAACAGCCTCGAAAACGGCAGCGACTTACACTCGCTTCACGCCCGATTACTGATACTCTAAGATCGGACGAAGAAGATGTTCGAGCATCGGAGTTACAGATCTTGTTGTTTTTCCTTCAAAGTTCCCAGCTTTCTGCCGACACTTTACAGGACTTGCTGAGACTTCTAGTGGGATTTGTCGCGGACAAACGCGGTAATATTGACTCTTGGGCACTACTGTGTATAGCAAGGTAAGTTTTGTACCTAAGCATATAGTCCCGTGCTTATCCGTGCTAGTTGTACCTACCAAAAAGCCGTAGCGTCCTGCGTGCTCGTGGATTGGACACAGTTTTGGTATGCGGGACTACGTTGCGTAACCCTAAGTACAACATGTCGTGCTGCGTCAGTACAGTTACATTCACTCTTAGCGAATGGGCTTTTACAGTACCATGAAATAAGTGAGGACGTGAGCGCTATGATTACGGCTGCAGATGTGAGCGGGCCAGCTGTTCTCTGCGATTCATCTGCCCTGCTCATGATGCATTTACTACACGTTAGAGTATCAGAGGTCCCAGGTGCAAGTCTGCAGGCCTGCCAACATGTGATGCGTTGGTTGTTTGATAAATGGAAAGCTTGTCAGTTCATCATTGCCTCCTCTGCTCCAAAGCTAACTGTTGCAGCTGAACGGTCTCTTGTAGTTAACTACGTACATCCACATGGCATATTAGACTTGTTACGCACAACGCTTGGTCTGCCCAGGTCTAATCTACGCTCTGCAATATCAACACCATGTGGCTCCATTGGTCAAGCTTGGCGGAGATTTTCAATGTCAAGAGAGACGTCATATTATCTCCTGCTTTTGGACCGCGAACCCCAAGGTGACAACCACTGCCAGAATTGCCCATCGTATGCGTCCCCAGAGTCAACAGTGTTTACACTGGACACGAGCCATTTTCGGGAAATACGCAAGCTCATGCTAGAGCTTCTTCTACTAAAAGTAGAGGCGTTTTTACATCAGTGGACTACAAATTCCGGAGACTCTTCCTCTTATGTCACTCTCGATTCCCTAAAAACCGTCGTGCAAACCTGCCTGTGCGCACTCTTGCTAGTTCCGCATATGAATGGGTGTCCTGCATCACAATTTCAAGGCTTTCTCAATGCCGTCAAAGATCTGGTGCGAGTGATTTTCCAAAGTTTGAAAGACACGGATATCACGAACCCGCAAGGCTCACAGGCAATCTTTGAGACACTATTGCAGTCAGTATGTTATTACATACCTACGCCTACTTCGACTAATATTTTGGAATTCTCTGAGCTCCAACCAAATATGCTCGGTTTCTTGATAGACCTCAATGAAGAGGTCAATCGTCGACAAAGCTCCATGGACGAAGACGCAGCCATCGATGACGACTTGATGGATATTGATGACGAATTCTCCACTCAAAAAAGTCTCTCGAGAGCAGAAACCCAGAGAGCTCTACTCCCTCGCGAAATCCTGGCATTAGATTCGAGTCATAGGTCATTTCAACGCTTAATCACCGGCAGGTTGGCTTTGACGGTAGCTATGGCGAAAAGCCCTGAAACGCCAGGTGTGGTGCCATCAAGCTTTATGGACCACCTTCTTTCGTTGGAATCTGAAGAGCTTTTGTTTTGCCACCAGCTTCTTCTTAATATCATTCACTCGGATCTTACTCTCACCGAAGAAGATGCCGTTCGTCTAGTGCAGCAATTAGGTGCATTACTTATGAGCAACGAATATGAGCGATGTGAAATTGCCCAATGTCTTTGCGCGGAGGTTCTCCTCGGCACGGTGTCGACTTGGACTTTAAATGGTAGCGCTTTGACAGAATCTGCCATCGATATATATACATGGTTCATTGAGGTTGCCTTGGACAAGGATATCACTTCGCCGAAGGTACAGAAGGATCTCGCAAATCTACTCTTACGACTACATCGTATTGACCCAAAGTTTTGGGAGACAATGGCTGTCCCTTCACCACGGACAGGTCTTCTCAAAATCATTGAATCCAGCAATGCTTCGGTCAAGTTCCATGTTGGCAAGCAACTTTCAAGTATTTTCGAGCGATATCTTCTGAAGGACCATGAAAAATTATTCTTAGATGTGTTGGAACAACTGCCAAGTGACCCGGACTGGTTGGAAGGTATCGCCTATCGTTTAAATGTCATTGCCAATATAGGATCAGCATGGCCAACCTTACTCCGTCGCTGCATATACCATATTGTAGAAGCACCGGGGAACATACCTGGTTGTGTTCCATATGCAAAGCGGTGCTTGCTAGTACTTTCTTCGGCACTTGGGGTTGAAAGTCCCCGAGAGCTCTTCACACTCTTTGCTTCACAGATACTCTTTACTTGGCTTGAGGTGTCAGCAATCCATACTTTGCCATATCAGATCTTTGGCTTCCATTCTCTCGAGGATCTAATTGAAGAGTCGCGAGAGGAGATGGTTGCTCTTATGATAATGCGTGGACAAGAAGAAGCAATAGATGCTATTGCAGGGATTATCGGCATATCTATACATGATTTAGTACGCATCGGGTTTTCCAAAGCTATGGCATACAGCGTCGCTCAAGATTTTGGCACAAAGCCTACTACAAAGGGCTCACAACAAGTAAGAAGTGAGACTCGCTTGAGGAATATGGTAGGTAAGGACAGCTTTCTAGAATATGTCAACATTCACTTTGTTGATATTATTGCCACCCTCTTCGATGTGATCGACATCCATCAAGAATCGAGTCTAGAAAAGTACCTTGGCCTAGATCCACAGTACAGCCAAGCCGCAGGTATTTTACGGGATATTCGAACCATGAGTACTTCAACAGTCGATTTACCTGCAAGCCAACAGCCACATTTCAGGGCTAAATATCTCAAAGACGAAATCCACCGTATTTGTTCTCGGACAATGCATGAAATCCACGCAATTTATACCCCAGCGTTAACAATATCGATTGCGCGTAGACTTTTTGACACCATACATCCAGCACTTGGGCCATTACACGCTTGCGCTGTCCTTCGCAAAATTCGAGTCTTGATAGCCATGTCTGGCACAACCGCCTGCAACGGTTATCCACTAGAAATGCTTTTGCATAGTTTACGTCCCTTTATCACCAGATCCGAATGTGCTGGAGATGCTATTGGCATGGTCAGATATCTTTTAGAAGCAGGCCGTGAACACTTACAACACGAGCCAACCTTCCTGGCAGGGATTATGTTATCCATGCTTGCCCCTCTTCGAGCCTTCTTGCAGTCTACGCAGCCATCTACGACTCAGGAAAGTCAATATCGCGCGACTATAAGCAAGGCTCAAGAATTTCATAAGTGGCTGGGGCAATACCTTACGCTCTACAACTCCCCCAGTTTAAGCGAGTCTCAGAAAGAAAGACTGCTTTCCATGCTCGAATTTGCACATCGTATACGAGCTCGCGGTAATGGGGAGCCTGGCAGCCCAGAGAGCAGTCTATTGAAGACATTATTGGAAGATGAACAGTCAACCAAGGCATTATTAAGCCCCACTTCAAGGAATCTTGCTTTGAAGCACTTATCTTCTAACTTCCAGTGTCCAGCATCTTTTCGTAGTGATATCTTGGGCTCGGACGATGCTGCAATATCTACTGCTGCTTCTGTTTGGAAATCTTGTAGAGAGGGTGCTGGAGACGAATACCTTGCTTGGGCGGCCAGGGTACTTGGCAGGGCATTCGCAGCCTCCGGGCACATACACCAGGAACTTCTTAAAGAGTCTTCTGTCAAACAAATGAAGGAACTTACAGTCAATTCCAAGGACGTACCTGCATCTAGAATAAGCCTGCTTGGTCTTGTTCATGCCTTGACGTTGGGCGATGATCATCGAGCAGCAGGTCTCGCAGAAAGTGCTCTGCGCGCCATTGTGTCAACATCAGACGGTCTTGACGATGATATATGTCGTCACGCTCTATCAAAGCATTTTTACAGCTCTTGCCAGTGGAGCCCATATCATATCCCTCCATCGGACACTGCGGAGAAGTCTGGTAATGGTTCCGAAGAAGGATCTTTATTTTTACAGCGTGATGCGCTGTCACACCATCATTGGGTACGCAACGTATCCATATGGCTCACTCGCTCAGTCTCTGGTGATCCTCTCTTGAACGCACTAGACCTCATTGTAGAAGGAGTGATGGGCTTTGCCGAGAAAGCCTTTCCATTCATTCTTCACATTGTTCTTTTAGCAGAAGTTGACGGCCAGCAAAAAATCAGAAGTCGATTTTCTCGCGCGCTTGGTCAATGGCTAGATACATCCAACGACAAAGCTAATCTTAAGCTTCTCATAAATTCTATTCTTTATCTTCGAACACAACCGTTGCCGCACGAAAAGTCTTCAGCAGATAGAGCAAATTGGCTTGAAATCGATCATATCAAAGCGGCTTCGGCAGCGGCTAAATGTGGCATGTACAAAACCGCATTGCTCTTTGTCGAAGAATATCAATCCGCACCAACAAAATCGTCTCGTAAATCATCCTCTTTCAGAAGCGTACCAGAAATTACGAATGTACCAGCAGAACTTCTGCTTGACATATTTCGAAATATTGACGATCCAGATCTCTATTATGGAGTGCAACAAGATCCTAGTCTCGAAACTATCTTGTCGCGGCTAGAATATGAAAACGATGGAGCTAAGAGCCTTGCCTTTCGTAGTGCTCAATACGACGATCATTTGCGAGGACATAACTTTGCTTCAGCTCACGATGTTCAGTCTTTAGTTCACGCTCTTGATGTTCTCAATCTGAGTGGGCTCTCCCATACCTTACTTCAGGGGCAACAGACTGCAGGAATGAGCAAGACTTCTTTAGATTCAATGTTTCGGACAGCGCGAAAACTTGAACAATGGGATATACCTGTCCCAAACAACCACCAGAACAATGCAGTGACGGTATATAAAGCATTCCAAGCAGTTCATGTGGCCTCTGATCGGTCGTCCATCACCGCGACACTTAACGAAGTGTTCTGCAATACTATGCTCAAGCTTACACAGGAAGACTTGAACGCCGACGCACTTCATGATTCGTTGCGGTCATTAGCAGTGCTAACTGAACTTGATGAGGTAGTAAGCTGTCAAGGTTCTGAGCAATTTGAGGAGATGCTGGCTAGATTTGAAGGTCGCTCAAGTTGGATGCGAACAGGCCGGTAAGTGTCCCAGCAAAGAAAGGTCCCCGCATACATTAACATTTTTTAGGTTTGACGATATGAGCCAAATCCTGTCCTGCAGGGGAACGACTCTGAGTACCCTCAGCCAGCAACCCCGGCTGCATGATATGACCAAAATCAAGCCAGAAGACACCCGATTAGTACAAGTACAGACATCCTTGTTATCATCTTCATTGCATCGAAGTCATAATGCTCTCCAGGAGTCTTTGGCAGTGGCGACGACGTTAATGTCTTTGGTCGCACCATGTCAAACTCTAGGCCTGAGCATTGAAGCTACTGCTCAACTCGAGGCTGCCAATGCTCTATGGGATCAAGGTGAAATGACTTCATCAATTGGCATGCTCAAGATTTTGGACAAGGATTCTACTATAAGAAAACAAACTCTCCCAGTAGGCCGTTCGGAATTACTGTCCAAAATCGGGTATCAAGTATCTGTTGCCAAGCTCGAAAAACCGGATCATATCATTGAGAAATATCTTGAACCTTCACTAAAGGAACTGAAGGGGGAAACGTCGGGAAGTGAAGCTGGTCAGGTTTTTCATCAGTTCGCACTGTTCTGTGACCAACAACTCGAAGATCCGGACAGTCTGGAAGACTTGAAACGTCTGGAGAAATTGAGCGAGATGAAGGAAAATGAAGTCAATGAACTTGCTAAGCTATACCGAACTGCCAGCACCGCCAGAGACAAGGAAAGATACAGAGGACATTCTACCAAAGCCAAACAGTGGCTAAAGCTTGATCAGCAAGAATTACAACGCCAAATTGGAAACAGAGATGAGTTCCTTCGGCAAAGTCTCGAAAATTATCTCCTGGCACTGGCAGCGTGTGATGATCATGACCATAACGCTCTACGATTTTCAGCCATGTGGTTACAGCATTCGGAAAATCAGATCGCAAATCAAGCCGTGTCTAAGTATCTGAACAATGTTCCGAGCCGTAAATTTGCGTCCTTGACAAACCAGCTAACATCACGACTCTTGGATAGCGATGCGACTTTCCAGCAGCTTTTGTTCGGTCTCGTAATGCGCATCTGTACTGATCATCCGTTTCATGGTATGTACCAGATCTTTGCAGGTATAAGCACTCGCGCCAATCAAAAGGACGACACTGCAGTTTCTCGATTGCGAGCTATGAGGAAAGTCGATTCGCAACTCACCCAGGACTCTAAAGTCGCATCTACATGGACTGCAATTGTCACCACCAACAAGGCTTATTGCCGACTTGCAGCAGAGAAGGACGATGAGAAATATAAGGGGGGCAGAAAGATTGCAATTCGGGATTCACCCACAGCAACTGTTCTTAGGAACATCCTCGCAAAATTTCGCATTCCACCTCCAACTATGCAGATAGAGATCGCAGCAGATCTCAATTATTCTAAGGTTCCAATTATGACTGGACTTGATCCTACAATGTCAATCGCCACAGGAGTCAGCGCCCCTAAGATTATAACTGCTATAGGAAGTAACGGACGTCGGTTTAGGCAATTGGTGAGTGGGTACGAAACGATGCCGAACTTTTCTAACAGTAACTAGGTCAAAGGAGGCAATGATGATTTGAGACAAGACGCCATTATGGAACAGGTCTTTGCACAAGTCAGTGAACTCTTGAAGGCGGACAGGTCCTCGCGGCGACGAAATCTTAGTATCAGAACGTATAAGGTACTTCCATTGACTGCAAGTGCTGGTGTCATTGAGTTTGTGCCCAACACGATGCCATTACACGATTATCTCATGCCTGCCCATGAGCGATACTATCCCAAGGACTTGAAGGGCAATGTGTGCCGCAGAGAGATTGGCGAGGTACAGACCAAACCGCTTGAAGTAAGAATCGCCAAGTTCCGATCTGTTACAGAGAGATTCCATCCCGTGATGCGATACTTCTTTACAGAGAAATTTGATGACCCAGATGAGTGGTTCAACAAAAGGCTCGCTTATACGCGAAGCACTGCAGCAATCTCGATACTTGGCTACGTGCTAGGTCTTGGAGATAGACACGGCCACAACATCTTGTTGGATGCAGATAGTGGAGAAGTTGTTCACATCGACCTGGGTGTGGCATTTGAGATGGGGCGTGTCCTCCCAGTTCCGGAACTGGTCCCATTCAGGCTGACGCGAGACATTGTGGACGGAATGGGCATTACCAAGACCGAAGGAGTCTTTCGACGATGCTGCGAGTTCACTCTTGATGCGTTGCGCAAAGAAGTCTACAGTATTATGACCATTCTTGATGTGTTAAGATACGATCCTCTTTACAGCTGGTCCATTTCTCCGGTGCGCCTGGCCAAGCTTCAAGATGCACAGAGTGATGCACCCGAGCCAGATCCTAGTGCTCCTGGCGAAGCGTCTGAGAAAGCCAAACAAACAGTAAACGAGCCAAGCGAGGCAGATCGAGCATTGACTGTAGTCAATAAGAAACTATCCAAGACGTTGAGCGTGCAAGCCACCGTCAATGATCTCATCAACCAAGCTACAGATGAGAGGAATCTTGCTGTACTATACTCAGGCAAGTCATTATTCCAAGCCACTTCACCGGCCTCTATGAGTTGGGACTAATAGAAACAATTTTCAGGTTGGGCTGCTTATGCATAATGAACGCAATGATTTACGAAACTACAATTCAATAGGAACGAAATAAAGACGTCTGAAAAAAGCATCTAATTGCAATTTGATCTAGCTGATAGACATGTATCATTATTCATGCTTGCCTACCCTTCATACCTTTTTGCACGCGTCGATACCCTTGTAAGTAGGACGAGGAGATGAGGGCGTAATAGATGTCCTACATTTCAAGAAGATCGCTTATATGAAAGCTTTTTTATTTCTTCTGATGCTGTGTATAATTGTACTATCCGATCAGTTTGGAACCCAAGGAGTACCTTCAATTGACTACGTTATGTCAGTAAGGAGTTCCCGTAATGCATCACATCTTGCCGGCAACATGCTCCTGCTTTCTACTTTCTCACGCCACGAAAAATCGATTGCTAAATTGGGGAGAGGAGGGGGGTGCTTCTGAGCAACTGCGACTTAGGAGGGTCCTACCCGTGAACTACTTTGAACAGCTTGGGAAGACAAGGAGTAGCACTACCTCGTGTCAAGTAAGTGAGGAAGTGCATTGAGGTAAGATTGATGTGTAGATCTAGGGGAGTTAGAATAAGCTACGGGCATAAACTACCTCGCGGGAGAATCTATTTCGATTACATGCAGAAAAAAGCTGGTCTAGTGCCTTGCACTGGGCATATGAATGGTCCGGCGAGTAAATAACTAAAGGGTATCTCATTCACTCAACCACTTTCGTGGGAGTATGCGACCAAGTATCTACAGAAAAATATCATTCAAACATCCCGTCCGCCCTTTGTAGATGGCTACGAGACTTTCTCCAGCCTCAGATCATTGATCGCCATATACCGACTCAACCCGATCCAGCCCCAGCGAAACCACCTCATCTGGCTCACATGCGCATTCGTCATGGCCTGCTGTCCAATTCTGACTCCCTGGGGCCCACTCAAGAACAACAGCGGAGATGGGTGGTCGCCTTTACTCCCCCCACTGACTACTGCCGCGATGAGAGTAACAAGGGAGTCAAAAATACTTGTGTATTTCCGCACAATACTAATCCCCGTCAATGTGTACATGTCCACCGGACACTGCCAGCCTGGTCGGTCGGCTATCAGCGAGGAGATGAAGCGGCGGGCGCCGTGGTAGAGCGAGATGTGGTTCGGGTGGGAGGAGATGCCGGTCTGATCGAAGGTTATAAGGACGTCGATGGTCGCTGTCGGGGCCTGGGTGTTTTTGGACGCAGACTGGGGTTTTGCAAGGTGTGGTGCAAAGGCCGACGAGAGGAGGTTGGAGATCTTCTGCGCGTCCCAGGTCTTGGTCATGCTGTCTTCGAAGTCTCTGTTTGGCGCGTAAGGGTCGGGATGCTCGCTGCAGGATGGCGGAGATGCAACTTACGGGCTTTCCACGACAAAGACGTCGTCTTCTTGTCGCAAACCGAGGAGCATGCCGCTCTTGACCAGCTCCTTCTTCCTCGTCTCTCCCAATCCATCTGCATTGCCTGTAGTTGCGCCCATCGAATCAGTAAAGAAATTCCCCCCTCGCGAGAGGCTGCCCCTCATGCCCCTCCCATCGGCGGCAAAGGAAAGCAGAACGTACCGCTACTCAAGCACAGGATCTTGACATGGTTGCCCAGGTCCGGGTTCGTGAGGGCGACGAGCGTGGGCGAGAAGAACATGGCCTCATCGTCCGGGTGGGCGATCAACAAGCAGATCTTCTTGTTGCGCAGCTTGGGGAACTTCGACGTCACGACCGAGACGGTGTACAGCCAGCCGGCGATCAGGACGAGCGGCGGCAGGAGAGCAGCCAGCCATTGCATGGTGAGGGAACGGCGGTGCAGCGAAGGGGCAGGAGGGTCGAGGAGAGAGGAGGTGCTCGAGGAATGGATTTTGGGCCATGTGGCATCTGGGAGGGAGCACCAGAACTTATTACGCTACCGACGGACCATCTTCATGTGCCTACCATTTTTGGGAGCTGAGCCTTGCGCTAGCCAGGGGTTGGTGGGGCCCGGACAGGGGCTGCATGGCGGCGGGAAATGCGCTGGGAAATGGGAAACTGTGGGGAGTCTGCGGCGCAATTAAGGTTGTGCTTGTGCTTGGCCTTGTGCTATGCACTTCGACCTTATCAGATGATCTCGTGTTCCTTTGTACAGGACCTACTTCTTGCTTTTTCCTTCCTCCCACCTGCCCATCGCCATCGCCATCGCCAGCGCACGACGAAGCTGCTGCAGCACCACCGCTACCTTCCTTCGATGCTGCCGCCATAAACCGGTCCTCGCAAGCATGGCACGCAACCGCAAGCAAAATGATCCTACTAAGATCAAGCTCGTGCAGCCGGATCGCTCAGGACCAGACCCGACACAAGAAACCCTGCTTGACATGGCGCAAAAGCGTGGGCTTCTGGACGTTCCGGACGATGAGGAGGACGTCGCGGCTGAAGAACCTCTCGTGGGCAGGTTGGGCGATGCGATGCTCTGGAGCTTGAGTCTGACCATGCTGCACTTCACCTTGGACGTCTTAGTGCAGCATCAATATGCGGTCGAGATCAAATGGCCTTCCATGATCACGAGGGGTTTCCAAGCCTTTCCCAGTACGTTCTTTTTTCTGGTACTCTCTTAGATCTATGAACCAGTTCTGACTTCACTCTAGTCATTTTCATGTTTTTCTACATCCTCCACCCACACCCAGAGCCTTCGAACCTGTTTCCCAAGCCGCCGCGAAAATACCAACACGTCCTTCACCAAATACTTTTTTTCATGAGCAGCATCGCGTCTGGATGCTACCTAATTTATATCACGAACGAAGAGCCCTACTTCGCGGTCATGAAACGTGCTCCGCCTTTGGGTTGTTTGGTAAGGAGAATGAATTTCCTTCTCTTACACTTCCAACTTGGACTTTTGCCCCATTCTTCTGTGTCTCATTCTTCCTTCTCCCCAGTAAATCTTATAGAACAGATTGTTCTACTAACGTCTCCCCCACCCGCACCCCCTGGGTGGAACGTGCTACATTAGAATAAGGCTGATCGTGCAACCATCTAGTGGATCTGGTCCGTGATCGAATTGGATTTGCTCTGGGCCGTGGGGAGTTTGCTGGGTAGTGCCGCCTACTTCAAGTGGAACAATTATGTATTTTTATAATCCTCTTGAATCTGATGATGTCGAACTGCCATTCCGGGCTTAACTAGTGGGGGTGACGGTTGTGGTGATGCTGTGATGGATGTTGCAGCACTAGATACGTCGAGCGATTTGTGATGCCGTTGGTCATATCGATCTTCCGGGCTAAGACTTTCCTCGATTCTCGATCTATGCATGGTGCGATACACCAATCCTTCAAGCCGGTCGAGCTTTTCATTTTGCGCGTTTACCGTCGACTCTAACCTCTCCAGCCTCTCCCGATGGCTCTCCTCTCGTTTCTTCTGGCGTGCCTCTTGATCTCTAACCCTCCTAGTTGAAGCATCAGTCTCAAAACTTCAAAAGGCAGCAAATCCTCGTCAACAGCCCTGAAGCCGAGCCAGCAAAGAACAAGAACTTACGAACTGACCAAGCTCATCTGTGCAAACAGCACCCTACTGCCCAGCGCATCCCTCTGCCTCACCAACTCCAAAGCCCTCCCCCTAACCCTCAACCAAGCCACTGCAATCGCCGTATTGCCTCTTACCCCCTCTGGGACCAGAGTCCACCTGCCCGCAATCCGCGAAGTAATGGAGCCTCCTCCCCCTTCCGAATCCCCGTCCGAAGTAGCTCGAATCTCCGTCTCCGTGAGCAGCTCCAGGAGTCGCTCTTCCAGCTTGCCCAGCTGGTCCATCACGAAGATGTACATCTGGTACTCCATCTCGTTTCCACTGGGTCGATCAGCGGCATTGATGAGGTCGTGCAGCCAAATGGATTCCTAGTTGTCTTGCATCAGTAGAGAATCTCTCTCCCCTCTCATGTTTATTCTATCTAGATTCATGCACTCCCTCCCTCTAAAAGAAAAGAAGAAAGAAGTCACAAAAAGAGAGCTATTCTGAATCAAAACATGGTCACAAGTCCCTCAATCAAGCTAATCCAACCCCACTTCCAGCAACTCTCCCCAGCATAAAAAAAACTCCCCTTCGACCCCAATGCAGGATCAAGACCACCGAACCTTTCCAACAAGTGAATCAAGAAGCGAAGCAAGAACCGAAAACAAAAGAGGACAAAAAGGGAAAACATACGGTTTTGTACCAACTCAAGCTCGCCTTAACCTCGAAGTACTCGATGTCAGCATTGCGGAGGTAATTGAAGCGCGCATAGATCGCGGCCGCGATGGCGACGACAAAAGTGAGGATCCCAGCCACGCTGGAGGTGACGGAGAGGGGACTGTCGGTTTGAGCGGGCATGTTGTCGCGGGGGGCGGGAGCGGGTTGCGGGGGACCAGACCTTGGATGGGATGGTAGACGAGGCGAGGAAGGTAGAGCGTGGGTGCATTGGATATGCCGGAGGCGGTTTAAGGTCAATCAATGCGGATGGGAACCCTCATGCTATATGTATGGCCCCGTGGGTGTTATTGTAGGGAATGAAATTGGGGTGACATAAGATAGTCTTGTGCTTTTTGTGGAAGGCTTGGGCTTAGTTCAGTTCAGCTCACCTCAGCCACGAGCTTGATGCAAGGCTACCACCCAAGCTTTCCCGTTCCTGCGTCGCGGCGTCGAGCGCCTGATGCGGCATGGCTTCAAAAGCTGGGATGGAGCCAGAGAAGAATATTTTGGGATTGTGGGGTATTGTAAATATAATGGACAACTTCCAGACCTCAGGAGCCTACATAAAACTATATTTCCCATCACACACATCATACAGAAACCGTCCGAAGAAATGACGCCGACGCAATGCTTATTCAAGACCCCTCCAGCCCACATCATAAATACGATTCGCCGTTTCCCACATATCTGACAGCAACATTGGATAGCTTACAATAAAAGAAATGTTAATCACAAAAAGTGAACGTGCAAATATACGTTACAGTTCACCACCTTGCAGCTGGTCTGGGTCGAGCTGAAGTCTGTCTCTCCAATGCCCAAGGCTTCTGAAAGTTTCCGGAATAGTCTGTGAAGCTTGGCGACTCAACAGCTTCGATGCATTCTGGTACACTGCCATAATTAAATGACCAGGGAGTTTTACTCGTTCGTTTCCTTGGTGGAGCCTCGCCTTCAGTAAGTTTGCGTTGCTCCTTGATGATATCCCGTAGCTCTGCATCATCCGCAGTGATTTGCGCCTTCAAAAAGTTCAGATCGAGTGACTTCTGCAAAGCCTCCATTACTGGCTGGCGATGCGTATATTCGATGCCTTCAAGTGCAGGAGCGTTGAGTGGTACGATTGACGGGTCCAATTTGGAGTTGGTCTTGGCAAGCAGAGTCATGATATCGAGCGACTCGCCGTGTGGGATCTTTTCGGGATGAGACGGGGTTACACAGTCCATGTCGACTTCTTTACGGAGGACGTGGTCAATATCGACAGCGGAAAAGTATGCACAGGACTGAGGGAGGTCCTCAATACCCATTTGCTGCGCAAACATTGCTCGTGTCCAGAGGTTAGAAACTTGCAATGCCATGGCTGCTCGGTATTTATCCTCTTCCCGCACCAGATATCTGATCTCATCATGAACCGTGATTGCAAGACGCGCATCGATGTTAAAACGCCGAATCAAATAGTCCATAGATACAATCAGAAGATGCAGATAGTCGACTCCGGACGACTGGATGGCCCAATTGATTCTGGAGGTCATGAAACCGCCTTGGTTCACAAATCGGCTCATCAATGCTTCGGTGATACCGGCTGCAAGCACAGGTGTTCGTGGCTTTTCCTGCTCGGCAAACTCCTCCAGCTTGTTGAAGACGAAACTCTCCGTTCCTCCACGCCAGAAAGGTCTCTTGTAAAGTGTCTTCCGGTTCGTCTTGGTCCCTTTCGTTGCTTTGTACAGGTTGGATGCAACCTTGGTAGTTTCGGCCTCAGAAAGATTTGGGTTGAATTGTCTGAGCAGTGTCGACGCAAACTTGAGGCCAGCACCATAGATTCGACCGTAGTTGAAAACCTTGGCATCATTTCGAGTGATTCCCAGAATACCAGCGGTCCGAGAATGTAGGTCGGTACCAGCTGCTTTCGTACCTTCCAGAGTCATGAACCCCACAGCGTTTCCTCCGTGTAGCTTGAACTGGGCGTCTCCTACAAGACTTGCAATCCAAAGCTCCTCCGAGTCGACATCCGCGCCAACAAAGCAGTATCCTGGCGGTGCCTTGACCATAGATTTGAGTTCTGAGCCGACTCGGTTTTTCTTAGCATTACTAGCGGTGAGCCAAGTGTTTTCGACTGCCCGTCGAGTCACAGTGCCCATGGGTATAACTTGTGGAAGTATGAAACCCAAGCCTTGCTCACTTGTCTGTACATCCTTCTGGACATTAGCTCCTTCGCCGTCATACACGACCATTTGCGACATGATCCTGTCTCTAGCACTGATCCAGTATGAGCATGAGGCGTTCATCTCTAACGCCTCTTTAGCGTATGAATATTCTGATGATAAGATCCCTTTTTCAAAATATGCCATGTAGCTTTTTGCCATAGGGTTTGCACAGCGTGCTGTAGGGCCATCTTTATGGGGCACCTTGAAGTACATGCCCGAGCTGTCATCAGCTAGTGCAATATCTTTTTCTTCAAAGGCAGTACACTGCTGCATCTGCTTCTCAAGATATTTGTGCCCGGTTTCGCGGGGCACTCTGAAAGTCCATCCGTATTTGTCTGACCAGAAAAGAGGATTGCCATCCCAGGATAGACGGAGCAGTAGAGGTGCAATACGAGTTCGTACGGTGATATTGATATCTCCGTCCTTCTTCGCAAATAGATCCTTGTACCAGTTGGGCATTCCTGGCATCTTTTGTCTGGCAGCTGGACGTGGTGGATCGTTCCTTTTCTTGCCCTTTACCATTCTAATCTCTTGTCCAGACCAATCAAGTTGCTTTAGCCATGGATCATTGCTCCATTTTTCTGAATCGCCCTTGATTTCGAGAGCCTTCTCAGTCAAAGATATTAACCGCTCTTGCACAGCATCAGATAGCTTGTGGTATGTTGCCTCAGCGTTTGCGATATATGACTCCCAAGACTTGTTCACCGGCAAAATGACCGACGAGAGATGCCGTAGTGCTGCAAAGCTCACTGGATGTGGACATGTGCTGAGAAAATTAGGAAAGACGATTTTGTACACCTTGTGTGTCACGTCAACGTCCGCCGCACAATAGTCCAGTAACTCATCAAGCTTTTCACGAACACCGTCGCGGTCAAGCTCGCCAAACTGATCTCTTTGGGCTTTGTCAATCACTACGTTCAAGTGAAATTTGGCAACGTCCCGCAGCGAATTAACAGAACTTCTACCCACCCACAATTCTTCCTCCTCTTCTGTTAACGCCTTGTTTCCAAGCAAACTTGCCAATTCAGCATTGTCTGTTTCTCCCGCGATTTTGTCCCGAAGCTCTCGATTTTTCCTGTGCTTCATCCACGTTGGTCTTTGCCGAGAACACATTCCATTGACAGCTACATGAAGAGACATGGTATCAAGGAAGTTATTCTTCGTCTGCTGAATATCGTACTCTTCCAGAATTCGAGCACGGTCATACCCGACATTATGTCCGACGATTATTCGGGCTGTATTTGGGTCTCCAAGAGGTATAAGATGTCGGTCGTTCTCCGTTTCTCCAAGTAGCCACGGCGATAGCCAAGCATACCAAGCAGTTGGACTGACAGCGCATGCCATTACTGCAAAAGAGCTTTCTTTCCACATTACCTCGGTGTCAAAACATAGCATTTGCTCCTGGGGTGCATCCACGGCTTCGGTTCGTCCGTCAGCGTAGTACTTCGTCCATCCACTCCTGCGGACCCATTTTCGTGGCTTTGGAGGCGCATTTGCTCTCGTGAACTGTTTCGCGAGATTGGAATACGGCTCGCCGGCATCGACACCTAGTTTGTAGAAGTGCTCGTCGAGCGTGCGACCTTGTAATTGTGGCAAGTCGAAGGATATTGGCGGCGTGTTATCGGTATTCTTTCCAAGCAGTTCGTGCCGGCGCAAGTGGTCCCTCGAAAGTTCCACCAATTCTGGCGGAGCTGGGCGGGCATTCGCACTGAATATCTGAGAATGTACATGGCTGCTGAGCTGTTGGACCCCTATTTCGTTGAAACGCGCCTGTGTATCTACATTAAGCATTAGCATTGTGCGGCTCCATTGAAATCGAAACGGCGCATACCAGGTTCGTTGCTCAAAGCTTCCTTTGGCACGGCATCTTTGCTGCTCGTGGATGACAGCCATCGAATGGAAGCCTTGAGAGGTTGCTGGCGATGCGCCCGGTGCTTTGCGCCTCGCACCAAGGCAGCCCATGGCCTAATCGTCCGGCCAGCGGCTACTGAAAGAAGCATGCTATGAGCGACTGGGACCTATTTGTGCATGGCTGTCAGTGTTGTGGTAGCGCATCTCTTGCGGATTGTGAAGCTCGAGTGGTGCTAGTGGTGATGATATAACTTGACTAGAGCCAGCTCCAATCCAAAATTTAGTGGTTCCCTGCTTCAGCCCTGCGACTTTGCGATAGACGGGCGGGACAAGCTGGAGCCGTCCAAACTGGGTAAAGTGCGGGCGATGCTTCCCAGGCCCAGTCCGCCCGGACGATTAAGTCCGACGAACATGCTTTAGAGATGACATTTGTGTAGACTTCCTTTCGTTCTTCTCTTTTGTTTCTGCTTGTCTGCTGCCCTTCATTTTTTTACTTATAGCTTGCAGACAGTACTCTGCCTCATGGGGTAGGCTACAGCCCCTCACTTGGAACTAGACCCCCGGTTTCGACTGCACCCAAATAGAATTATCCTCGACGCCTCCCATCCTGGTATGTCTTCACAAGCAGACTCGCAGGCAGCATCAGGCTCAGCTTCAGGCCTCTCGGTGGGTGCCTCATGGAGTTCTGCCTCGTTCGCCTCAGAGGCCCAACTTGTGGACGATCTCTTCGGCGATGAATTTCCAGACTACATCGACGACCCATTTGAACCGCCACTCTTCGTCCCCGAAGCCTTGGCCTCAGAACACCGCCAGGAAGGAGAACAAGCATCTCGACAACCCTCCCTACAACGACAACAAGAGCGGACGCCACCTTTCAACCCACAGAGCCGCCGTTCCTTTGGGCCCCGAAATATCCTGAACTCCCCCGACCTCTTCGCGGAATTCACCGAGTTCACACCTTCGCCCCGACGAGCACGATCGCCCAGTGTAGTCAACCTTACAGATTCCCCTGTAGTCGATCTTACGAGTTCACCAGATATGGCGCCAAGCAAGAAGAGAAAGAGGACTTCGGAAGCCACCCCAAAACGAAAATCTAGCACCCCGCAGCAGGCACGCAAGGACGTAGCAGCAGCAGATGCCATAGATCTGGTCGATGTGGAAGACATATCACAGTACGAGGAGATGAAGAAGAAGGAGCAGGCTGAGCTTCTGAAGCAACAACAACAAGACGAGGCGAATAGACCGGTCAAGCTGGCCGAGTTCCAATGCATCATTTGTATGGACAATCCTACGGACCTCACGGTAACACATTGTGGTATGTCTTTGTAATGCACACCCAACACAACATTCTGCTGACTCAAAATAAAGGTCATCTATTCTGCTCCGAATGTCTACATGAAGCTTTGCACGCCGGTAATAATGAGAAGAAATCATGCCCAGTGTGTCGAACGACAATTAGCACGAACCCATTGAGCAGGAGTGGTGACAAGAAGCCTAAAAACAGCTTCTTCCATCTGGAAATGAAACTCGTGACGAGGAATCGGAAAGGTAAACAACCACAACGATCGTCATGACCTGTATTGCAGACACCTTATACGAAAGTTTTATACGATTCCATTGGACTCCGATGATAGGATCGGGGTTTTTATGATACTTGTCACATGTACGACAATAGGCGGATTTCAACTGTGGATTATTCAAATGGCGTTAAGGAGGAAAGAATTGATACCCCCTGATAGCGGACAGACGTTGATTTTGAGACGGTTGGTCATAAGAGTCAAGCTGCTATCCCAGCAAATAGGATAGGGTAGCATTTCGCATAGAGTCAGTCAAGCCATGACTCGAATTGAAAATATTAAGCAGGCTGTGATTGTGGTCGTGATTCTAGTGCTCCAAGGTATTCCTCCTGCTTCTATCCATTCTCGGATCTCTCCTCCCAACAATGGCAGCCAACGCCTGAGCCAAAGCCGCACCATCGTAGACCATCCCTCCGCCCCCTCTCCTGCCGTAGAGCCGCACTGTCTCAATTCCCAGCCCTGTCAACTCGTCCTTCTCCACCCTCGGTGTGCCTTCACCCTGAAGATGAACAACATGTGTTACAAATTCCTTATACCGCTCCGCACTCGGCACACCCTTCAAGCCTCTTGAACTCCAGCAAGCGCCCGCCACCGCAGCAATGAAGTCCTTCGCACCATACGGCGCGTGAGCAGGTCCCGTCTCTCGATCAATGCTGCCGTTCAAGATGAGAATCTTGAAGCGCACGTTCGCTGCTGCGATGGCGTCTCCAACATCGCGCAAGATCAGACAAGGAATAATACTCGTGTACAGACTACCGATGCTATAAATCACACAGCTAGCCTGCCTGATCGCTTCCAGCACTTTGGAGTTCGGCGCTGGGCGGATTTCTTGGCCGTAGGGATTGATGTACCAGATCCGCTCGATCCGAGAAGGTAGATCCTCCGTGACTTCCTTGTGGAACTCGATGTTCTGCTTCCGCAATGACGGCAGGGAGCCCGGTAAGTTCGCATCTTCAACTCGGTCATGATCCGAGAGTTCTTTGGACAGTCGCCTGGTGGTGGTGATGGGGCTTTCGGGCACCGCGCTTGGGACACTGGGGTGGCTGATTGCGTTCTGTCCCGTGATGACACTCCCATCTTGCAGACCGGCTGAGATGTGGTGTGAGAAATTGCTGTTGATGGCTGGTATGACTTCGACATTGCCCGGCACGCCTGTGATGGCACCTAGGAGGTATATGGCGCTCTCAAAGGACCCGGTGAATAACCTGGCGCCAGTTAGGAAAAGATTTCCTACGCTGGCAGATTGGAAGTTGAAGACGCTGGATGGCCTGGCTCTCTTGACGATCTCGAGGTTGATGGTGTTTAGGAATGGGCGGATAAGTTCTCGTTTGGAGGATTCTATGTGTGCCCAGAGAGGGTGTCTAGATTCTACTATGTCGAGCCATTCTATACGAGCCTCTGAGGGCGATGAGGAGAGCCTGTGATTGAAGAATGTCTTGATGGCTGCTTTTTCAGTATCTACCCCACTTGGATCTTCTGGAATGAGGCGGACAAGCCGACCTGGAGGTAGGTTAGCACCAGGGTGATATAGCCCCAAACTCTTTGTACACTATCACTAGGTAAGACAGACTTCTGAGATACGCTCTACATCATGGCAACCACTAGATTGATATGAGGATGCGCGCAACTTTGCCCACACACTTCTCCGCCCCGAGGACTTCTGAGTGATTAACTCGATCGTATAATATACCGTCAATTCTAAATATGGCTATAAGCACCTTGCTTAAAACAACATGAATGCCAAAATTTAAGCAAAAGAAGCCTGGCAGACTTCATTGCAAATGGCGATAAGCAACTTGCTCAAAGCATTCTGAACGCCCACATTTAAGCAAAGGAAACCCGGCATGCTTCGGTGCAAGAGAAGGGCAACACCTACTTCTCACATCACCAATTCCAGGTCCACCAAAGACTCTGATAAGCTCACTCGAAGAGCCGCCATTGTCACTAATCGGGATCACACTTTTCGCACACAAGAAGTTACAAGTCAGCAAATGCCCTCTAGCTCAGATAGACACGCTCTCTGCACAGTCTCCAGATCCATGCAGAAGTTCGTTTGGATACGCACTAGCTCAGAGAACATCCCCTATCTTCCGCGACCTGCCCGAAGATATCGACGAGATTGTTGGCAGCACTCCCACCGGAAAAGACGACGATTCGAGATCGGGTCGCTCCGAAATTGAGCCGCGGAAGAGAGTCCATGGCGAGAATGTGAAGCACTGATGATTGAGAGTTGAAGCAAAGATAGATCCGGGGGGTCAGGGTTTATATAATGCTTCGAGTATGTGAAGAACACGTTGCATCTTATCTCTTCAAAGTTGCCGTGCTGGACTTATTGAAGATGGGATTGCGAGAGTTGGAAGATGGTTGTCGTCAGAATTAGCGAAGCGAAGGCAGAAAGGGGCTTAGCCAAACAAGCGAAACGGATGGGTTGAAGGAGAATGAACAGATTGTTCGTGTTCTGGTGGTGAGTCATATGGTCTTCAAGAATAACACAGTACACGATTAGCTTTTGCAGATAGACATGCGTTTTGAATTGGCGGGTGTGTAGATCTACAATCATGCCGCTGCCAAGATAAACTACGTCTTATGCCGGGAATCTAGCCTGCAACAAGTAATTTGTCTTGCGACACAATATATTACAGGCATGGCAAAGAAACATATTAACAAGCTTCAATGATTCTTCGTACGTTACAGTTTACCAGGTTGCGGTTCTATGGTTCATATCTTGTGAGAGTTATATATGCTTGTCTTTTCAACAGCTTGAGGTCTCAGTCTATCAAGGAAATCTGCTCGGTAGCCGCCTCTTCTTGAGCCAGCATCTGTAAGTCTTGACGCTTAGATCGTCGAATTTGCCGTGCCTCCCAGCGAGATTGGAATGCCCTTCTCTGTCGCCCTGGCATGCGCCCATTTAGAAGAGGTATAGCGTCACGCGTTCTTGGATTTATGGTATCCCTCAGGGCATATTGTTGTTGACGAACACGATTTCTTCTTTGAGAACTCGTCTTAAATCTGACTTGTAGACCCAAAAGTCGGATTTCGAGTCGACGAGGGGCAAATAACTCCCAGTTCCTCAAAATTCCTGGCAGATCTCGATGGGCAAAATCCGCATGGTGGCGAAGATTAGACTGCATGCTTTTGAGAAGCAATCTCACCCACCCACGAATATACAACCTATCTCGTTTCATTCGTAGTCTGAAAAATTGAAGGTCGCGCGTTAAGCTGGAGATCTCTGCCAGGTGTCCGGAACGCACACTGTCAGCTAGTCGCAATCTAGCTTTTCCAAACTCTCGAACTCCCTGCTTGTGCAATTCTCGTCCTGACTCCATCAATGCCCTCACCTTAGTATAGTTTTGTGACGAAATTAGGCTTCGAACAACTAGGTCGTACATGGCCATGGAAGGCTGTATTTCATATGGTTCAGAGATCATCGTTGTCCAGAGATTGTACACAGCTGCATGCGGTAATTGTCCAGTTTGTGTTTTCAACTCTGGGTTGCTTCGTTTTCGCGCTCTTGGGTTTGCAGACAACACATACGTCCATTGTAGCAGTTCCCACCAGATCTTGCGTGGTATAACGATCGAATACTGCCTGGATATGAGGTCCACTACTTGCAGAGCGGTGGGAATAGCGTTGTTGATACCATAAACATGTGATATTGTAAAAAGTAGACGGCTCGAGGGGTAAAACGGAGAATCAGTGGTATACTTCTTGATGCCTCTAGAGCCTGTGCCGGATGAGGTATTGATGGCGTCTACATCGATGCCCCAAACACTCTTCAAGATGGTTCCAATGCCAGGAAGATCTCCCTCCCTTGCAAGTGCCGTAATTAACAAACAGAATGTCTCCTCGTTACACTCAATGCCAGCTTTCACCATTCTTCTGAAGAGGAGGGTTACCTGTTTCTTTATGCCAGAATCTCCAATGCGATGTCCGGAGTATCTATGTGAAGGATGTGACCAAGTTCGCAGGCTTAAATTGCGAGGAATTACTCTCAGATTAAATCTTTGATTTGGCTTCAAGCGGTCTGACCAGCATATGGTCGCCAAGTGGTGATTGAAGCAGTCCAAATCTGGGAGTATTCCTTTGGTGTGCATCAACTTCCAAGCATATTCAGCCAGCGCTGTGTCTCCCGTGGCTCGGGCGCATTTGAGCATGTATTTATAGTCCGCCATAGATTGCGAGTGAGTTTTGTTACGAGCGGCAAATATCCCTCGAATGTGGTAAAGAAATGTAGTATGGAATTGATAGTATGTTGTGGGCGGCAGGCCTAGAAGATGCGCAGTCTGCCTGCTGATCTCATAGTGGAGCTCTGAATAACGACCAACAAAATGCTTCGGCTCAAGAAAGAAAAGGATCTCATAGAATGTCGTTGATGATATTGAGCTCAGGGCTTCCGCATTAACAATGGAGCCACGATCAAGACCAACCAGCCTTATCAAAGCGCTAAGGATAGCATGCGGATTTTGCATGCGCATTGCTCTATATAGCTGCGCTGTATTCTGCTCCACATTTGCAGCATTTGTGGGGAAATTAATGGCTAGAGCATCTCCAAGAGCAGTGGCTGGGATCCTCGGCGGAGCGTCTACAAGGCATGCTCTCCAGACCTCGCGTGTCTCTCGAAAGTCTCGCCACCCTGTGTGTACAACATGCCGCAGCTCGTTGGCGAAGCCTTCTGCTAATTGACTCGTTGTGACGGCAGACTCGGACTGTGGATTATGTTCTGCGTGATGATATTGCGTTTGGTTTGCTGCAGTCTTGTCAACGAGATTTTGATGTAGCTCCGTGGTTCGTGAGGGCCGACCCAATTGGAAGCACCTTGTCAATCGAATTGCAGTCACTCGCCCAGAAGTGCCCAGGGGAGACGATCTAGGAATCATTCGAGACTCAAAGGTCTCCAGTCTAAGAAGGAGTGCTTTCATGAGGAGCCGTTTGCATTCCTGATGGAATTAGAGAAGTGGATAATGAGGTTGGGGTTGGCGATAATCTGGGGAAAGCTTGGGTACCGGTTGAACCTCGGTACTTTTCTGTTCGCATCGCAAAATCAACATCACTTTTCGTGACAACGACAGCGGAAGCACAGACAACGATATTCTACAACAAGCAAGCCAAGCCATGGCAGATATCGACGATGGAACTTCGGCGCCTGCCTCCGAGCCCCTCGATCTTGTGCGCCTATGTCTTGACGAAGTTGTCTTTGTCAAACTCCGGGGCGACAGAGAATTGAAGGGCAGGTTACATGTAAGGACACCCGCCTTCAACCAGAAACATGGGCTAATGCGTCTCAAGGCATACGACAGTCATTGCAACTTGGTTCTGGGCGATGTTGAGGAGACAGTCTATGTGGTGGATGAGGACGATGAGGATGAAGAAGCTGTAAAGGTAGGGGAGGACACTTTGGACAGCTTCACCAGTACTGATTGGGGGATGTACAGACCATCAGCAAGAAATCAGAGATGCTCTTCGTAAGAGGTAAGCCTCGAAATCCCCCAATACTCTCTCGTAGCCACCCATGCTGACTTCCGCAGGCGATAGTGTAGTTTTGATTTCACCACAGTCACCATCATGAATTTGGGGACTGGAGAGGATTGTTCTACACTGCTAGCGTCTACGGTGGTAGGAGATTGATATTAGCATCAAGGAACTTAAAGGGGGGTGCTGCCACGACAGTCCAGATACTGGCCAGTGAGCATTTCAAGAAAAATGGCTGCAGAACTTTTGGTGGGACAACTATCACAACATGGGCTATATTACCTCGTTACTTCCAGAGTCGGTCGATATACGATGGGGATACATAAATGGTCTAGGCTCAAAAATCCACACTATACCACTAACATAACTTACACGGCTTGCGCTGACCTGCGTGCCTCTCGTATAAATAACATGCTTGATTGCAACAGCTGTTTTTGTTCCTGTATGTCCTTGCGCCATTGCCCTAGCACTAAGAGCCTTTTATGCCGGTGGCGTTCTTGTAAACAGTAGACGATATAGCGCCAGATAGAAGCTGGTGGAAGCCTTCAAGAACCTGAGTCAGTGATGGTCGGCGGGCGAACACATATCTAGCCTCATGGGCTTGATAGGCGACAAAGCGGCACTGCTAACATAAACAAGGCAAGAGCTACCAGCCTAACTTTTAGCTCGGTGACCTGATATGGTTTCATAACATTTGGTCACGGATGGACATCACAAACATCCTATAACTATTGATCCGGACCAACTCACAAGAAGCCGCGAACATATTGTTGCTTGAGGTGGGAGCGCCGCTTTTGTTGCGAACGTTGTATGAATCACCCTTATCGATAAAGCTTCCCCGCCGATCGAGTCACCTCATCTCGAGTATAACTGTCATCGATTGGGAGCTATTTTACTTGCTTACACTTCCACACCAAGAACCACAATCGAGAATCCCGATGATACTCAGGATAGCCTGACATTCCTTCCCTTTCACACATATAGTCTTTGTCTGGGAAGTCATTCGCCATGGCTTCGAGGGCGGGGAAACAGAAACAGCAGCTCCAGCAAGAGCGGCGCAAAGGCGAGACTGTCAGTGGCATATGCAGATACCTTCTCCAGGATTCTGAGCTGATTATTCCTCATGCTAGGCCCTTAGTGAGTTCGCCGATGAAATTGAGAAGGCACAGTCTCTGCGGTACAATTCCCGAGCCGCCCCTCAAACAGATGTCACTGCCGAAGAAAGCGCTGAGTTGGACAGCATTCTCGATTCATTAGACCTATCAGGAAGCGCTCCTCAAGTCCCACTGAAGCAACTTCTTCTCGAGACGGATGAGGACTCTCTATCCAAATTGGTCACTGTGGTAGACTTGCGACTTGACGAAGGCCATGGAGAAATGATCTTTGAGATTGGCTTCGAAAATAATGGCAGTTCAATGGAACTCAAAAAGGATGAATGGGACAAAGCTTTGGCACGATTGGAGAAAGCTGCCGCTGGTCTCAATGCTGAATGCCAAATCCTACTAACCAAGAATGTTGGTGGCGAGTTTGAGGTTGACTCTGTGTCAGAGAAAGACACGGCTTGCTATGGAAAGATACTGGTACGGCAACATCCAAAAGCACCAGAAGAAGTTATAGAGACACGGATTGCTGTAGTTGGCAATGTCGATGCTGGTAAAAGTACAATGCTTGGAGTCTTGGTCAAAGGTGGACTTGATGATGGACGTGGAAAGGCTCGAGTCAATTTGTTCCGTCACAAACACGAGATGGAGAGCGGACGAACCAGTTCCGTTGGTATGGAGATTATGGGATTTGATACGACTGGCAAAATCATCACATCTGATGTTCCGGGACGGAAGTTGACGTGGGAAGAAATTGGCAAACGTAGCGCCAAAGTCATCACGTTTACTGATCTGGCTGGCCACGAACGATACCTTCGAACCACGGTGTTTGGTCTGCTTTCATCCAGCCCGAACTACTGCTTACTGATGGTCGCTGCCAATAATGGGCTCATTGGAATGAGTAAAGAGCATCTAGGCATTGCAATGCTGCTGAATGTGCCAGTCATGGTGGTCATTACCAAGATCGACATCTGCCCACCCCAGATTCTGGAACAGACGATACAGCAGATCACTCGAATACTGAAAAGCCCTGGAGCGCGAAAAATCCCAATTTTTATCAAAAACAAAGAGGATTGCATAAATACGGCGTCTCAAATTGTGAGCCAGCGAATTACTCCAGTATTCCAAGTGTCCAATGTCACCGGCGAAGGCTTGGATCTCGTCCGATCTTTCCTAAACATCTTACCTCATCATGGACATTATAACGCTGATGCTCCCTTCGAGTTCCATGTCAACGATACATTTTCTGTCCCATTTGTCGGTACCGTAGTATCTGGAATTGTCAAGAGCGGAGTTGTTCATGCTGGTGACAGTGTCCTCATCGGTCCTGACTCGCTGGGCAATTTCACTCCCACCGTCATCAAATCTATCGAACGAAAAAGGATACAGGTTCCTGGAACTTCGGCTGGTCAGTCGGCGTCTTTCGCTCTCAAGCGTGTCCGTCGAAAAGATGTTCGGAAAGGAATGGTCGTACTTCCTAAGGTGGAGGCTACACCACCAAAAGTATACCGGGAATTTATAGCGGAGGGTAAGTACAACCACTAACCAATCTCTCATACTACTGCGGTACTAAGCAGATATCACAGTACATATCTTGAGCCACGCTACAACTATCAAGACCAAGTATCAGGCGATGCTTCATGTTGGGCCGGTATCACAGACTTGTGCCATCATTGATATCGACCGAGAGTACATCAGATCCGGAGATCGAGCGACCGTCGCATTTCGATTTGTACAGCGTCCAGAATATCTTTCCCCGGGTGACCGAATCCTCTTTCGAGAAGGTCGAACCAAAGGTCTAGGCATTGTCAAGGCTGTGGGCTACGATCCTTCTAAGCCGCTATGGACCCCTCCGAAGGATGGAAATCACAATGCTGCCCAGGAAGCTGTATCTCCTGCAGTGAAAACATCAGCATAAAAAGTGTGAACATGAGTTGAGGAATTTTGCATTGCTGTTTCACGGTGGACACTAGCCGGCGTTGGTGCAGGCATTTGCATTTTCTAGGACTGGTGACTTGCCATCATTGGGAGCCGTGGAGTTTTGGGACGTCGTACGACAGTAAAGGCAAATACCAAGTGACATTATTGTCTCGACTTTGACTTTAGCATAGCGTTACTAGGGAAATCAATCTTTGCTCTTTTTTTTTAACACGTTGTGCTGAGATATAAAACGTACGTAGCACTACTCCATAGCAACGAACTTGCCAACGCATATCGGCAACAATCTCACGAGCGAGATCTAGAACTAAAGGTCCAGAAGCGGCACCCAATTCCCGATCTCGAACTGTAATTGATGGGTTCGTCAATCTATCCCAATCCCAGTCGCATTTGCTTGAAGCGCCGTAACGTGGCTGTCCCTGGGGAGTTGTTTATGCAACGAACGAATACCCCTGAAGCAGACCCCCGCAAGGCTGCACCCTCTGTACAGTAGATTGTCGATCGGCGGCAGTCAAGCCAGGTACTATGACGCACTGCCGCCAGTCGCTAAGCTTTAGCGATGTACGTCATTGCCCAGCGCACTCCTCCATATCAAGCTCTGTAACAGCGCAAGACACCACTTGGGCTGGCCTCTCGTTCTGCTGCCGCATGGAATCATCCTTCTCAGGTTGTGTTGGATTGAATATGCACGGTCGCTGGGTAGTGGATCTGGAAATGGCGTCGCGATGGGGCAAGCGTCTGGTGGGATCGGATTCGGCCAAACACATGTCATGGCTGTGCTACCCGTTATCAAAACAAACCCGTCGAGATCGCGGCCTGGAACTTCGCTGTCACTGAATCCTGAGTACGAAAGTGGGAACTAAGTAGCGGTTCGGTGACATTGGCCATGCTTGAACCTTGCATATATCCCCCATGGATTTAATGCATGGTTACAGCTTTAAAATAGGACGCTGCAGGAGATTTCGTAGCTCAGGCGAGCCACGAATCGCAGGAGGCCGAGTCAATCAAGTTTCTCCCATGTGGTCTGGTCAGCCACAATCTCATGGATGAGGGGCTGGTGCTAGAAGACGTCAGATGTGCTGCCACAACACCAGCTTGCTTTCCCTTAGCTCCATTGAATGATTGATAAAGCTCCTCGTCTCGCTCATGCTCTTCTGTCCTCATACCACTTCACTCTATACCCATCACATACCTCTCTCGTCTTCCATCCACTCTCCATTCAATTATCCCATCCATCTCTCTCACAATCACAACTTCTAAATCACTACAATATGGAGACCGTTAGCAACATTGCATCTGCAGCCAGCAAGGCTATCTGGGGTGAACCCGCAAGCAGCAAAGACCATGTAGCTCCAACCACCGAGCATCACGAAGAGCCAGTATCTGGTGAATTGGGCAACGTATCTGCTGGCGAGCCATACGACGCTGGAAATCTAGGTTCGTAGACACCTCTGGTTGCAGGACTTATCACCATGGCACAACACTAACACCATAGCTAGTTTCAACGGAGACCGAGAAGACGGTCCCCAGCGGGGCAGCTGCAGATTCCACAAAAGCAACCGAATTACCTTCGACCGCTGCACATACCTCCACGCCTGCTACGGCAGGTCTAGAGCCAACGACCACCGCGATCAAGCCCATGTCTGATGCCGAGGCTGCTTCCAAGCTCTCGACCGATAAGCCCATCACTTCAGAGCCGTCAAAAGCCGCCGAGACAGGTGCTTCCACAGATCCATTCACCTCCAAGGTAGACACCAAGAAGGAGACATCCAAGACCGGTACATTCACAGATCCATTCGCCTCCTCCAAGAAGGAAGAGACATCCAAGACTGGTGCACTCGCAGATCCATTCACCTCCAAGGTGGAAGACACACCCAAGACGAATGGTCTTGCGTCAGAGTCCAAGAAGGATGAGACAGCTGCTGTCGGTACTGCTGATAGAGGTGGTGCTGTGATTCCTGGAGCTAGTACAGTAAAGGCGGCCGAGTCTAGCCGGGAGCCTGCCAGCGTAACTGAGACCAAGCCTTTGGTTGACAGGAGCAAGGCGCCACCTATCACCGATCGAAATGAGAAGGAGATGGAGAAAGGCATTGGTAGGTCACCATCTGGCAGCCCATACCCACTGCTTCTGAAGTATAAAACTAACGTTCTTTCATCAGAATCCAAGACTTCCACGAACAGCACCATGTCGCCTACTTCCGAGACCAAGAGTAAGACTAGCGAAGGGTCGCCCACCCGAAAGGAAGGCGAGAAGCCAAGCTTAAAGGAGAAGCTGAAGGGTGGATCCGACAAGCTCAAGGACAAGCTCCACATGCACAAGAAGTCTACTTGATTTGTACCTTTCAGTTGATACCCGTGTTGCGACTTCGCTTTGTAGTCTTATGTATGGATATGTGGTCGGTATGATTTAGTAGAGGGCTTTATATAGCATAATACATCGCTAGTTAAGCTTGAATTGGAAGCTTGCTTCCCATCCGCATACTTGAGTGTGTGCAATGAACCACGGTGACCATCAATAACTCAAGGATGTCTCATGTCAGCACTATAACCTTGACTCCAAGCTTGTCCACTCATCTTCCCCAACATCACCAAAGTTCATGACCTTATTAGGGCCACCACGTCTACCCTGAACATTCTCCCAATCCCTATCCACGGCCGTTTCCGGCCTCCACCTGAACGCCTCCCGCAATCGACTCTCCAAACCACCCTCCACCAAATCCACCACAAAGCCACCGACCGAAGTAATATGCATAAACCCATGACCACTCCCCCCCACCGCGAGCACCAGCGATTTGTAGTCCGGGTGATGGGAGATGAGGAAATTCCGGTCCGGCGTATCAGCACACCAGCAGATTCGGGCGAACACGAGCGGCCGCGAGGAAAGGTGCGGCATGGTGTGGGAGAGAAATTCCCGAACACGCGCTTCCGATTCCAGAGGCACTTGTTGCTTCGCGAAGGGGACCGATTGGCGGTGGCCTGATGGCGACGTGCTCCAGTTGCAGTAGCCCGGGTGCTCGTCACAGATCTTGAGCTCGCCGCGCTCCGCATCGGGTTCCATGAAGAACCCGCTCTATCAATTATGATCAGTATTTTTTCGCTAATCCGGCGTGGTATGGTAATATAGGACTTACTTCGAGGTTGAATAGCACGGGGAGATCTTTGTAGAGTTTGCACTCCTCTTCCGTCATCTTGATGTGGGCAAGCGTCCAGGCCGTTGGTCTCAGCTGGTCTTTCATATCCAGCAGCTGTGGGGCATTTGCACCCGCCGCCAGAATGGTGAGTTCTGCCCGATGCTGTTTTCCATCCTTCGTCTCTACGCCCACAATATCACCACCTTCCTCCATCAACTTGGTCACGTTCCCCGGGTCACCCGTCACGAACTTCACTCCCAGGCTCTGCGCTGCCCGAAAGGCGCTCATCAACGCCCCTCTAGCAAAGACCCAGCCAGCCCCCTCCTTCTTCCAGCCGCCCTTCCAATTGGGGAAATCCCCCGTGAGCACGCCCTCCGGCATGGTCTTCTTGAAATCAGCGGCATCGTCTAACCACTCGTATTCAGACTTCTTGTGCACCATTTCTCGCTTGGTGAGTTGCTCCAGTCCGGCTGGGGTGTGAGCGGCGATGATGAAGCCGGTGTTGTGGAAGTAGGGCGTGAAGACTGGGTCTTTGATCCAGCCTTCGTAGGCTACCTGGAGGATCCTTTGACTTACGTAGTTGCTGCCGTCGTCCGAATCGGGAGAGCCTTCTTCAATGATCTTGTTCACATCGTTGCCGGCTGATATTGGGGATGGCAGCTCATATGGATCCAGGACAGTCACGTTTGTGTAGCCTCGACGAGCTAGGTGTAGTGCTGTTGAGCACCCCTAGGACGGCCGGGTCAGAGTTGAGGCAGATGAGTCTCGTGGGAGTCACTTACAAAGGTTCCTGCTCCGACAACCAAGATAGAGGCATCTTTAGATGGTGCCATTTCAAGTATGTATGTTAGAGTTTATCTTAGTATGTGTCCTGCTTGGAGATACGTCTCGTAGCTGCGAGGAATTCCAGATATACAGAAGTGGTGTTCATCCCACCTCCATCCTTATCACCCCACTTCATTCATCGTCATAAGCGAAACTCGTGCACAAGTCTCAGTCCATGCTCTGCAGGCAGACGACGATATGTCCAGATAGTCACAAGGAAGACACGCCTCCGGTGGTGGAAGGTATGGCCCAACCAGCACGACTCCTACTTGGTACTTCAGTCTCTGGGTTTGTCCTCAGCACTACCACGCCCACGTCCAGATAGTAAGCGAGACCCCAAAAGGAGGGGACGGTGTCGTGACATCTACCGAGCTTGGAGTTCGTTGATCATATGTGCCAAGGCGCTAATCCCAGCTAAGCTTTTAAGCCGGGCCACCATGTAAACAAGGCTTGGGACGAACAAGCGCTTTATTTACCAGCTGACCTCACTGGTCGTGTGCATTCAGCGCATTCATTCAAGGCTTCATGTATTAATTATAAATTTGTATATTAATATTTTGTATCTTCTTCCGTTGCTTGCTACTTATTGCACCGTGTGCATAGCGCCTTTCTTATCCCCCAGTCCCTCCTTTAGCCGTCTCGAGCTCCTTGCGGTCTGTTGCAGGGCTAGAAAACCTGCTTGCGTCATTCGAGTGCAAGATATTCATTTTTCCAAGGACTCACTTTTCACAACACCATTGAGCAATGGCAGACCCAAAGGGACCAACCCCAGCTATACCTTCGCCGACCAACGTCGTTCACTTTCCTCAGACCTTTCCCGACAATGAGCATTCGCTGCATGATGGCCACAACGGCCATGGCGGCCACGAGCTTCGACAGAGCCGGTCTAATCCTTCCACGGCCCATTCTGCAAGGTCCTTCAAGTCGGAACCCAATCTTTCTGGCATCCCAGATGCGCCAATCTTAAGGGTGAGTGTATCGACCTTTTTGTATGGCGGTGTCTAATCTTTCTTGCAGCGGCGCAGGACTCGCAATAGTACTTTCAAGACTGTTGACGTTGCAGCCTTCAGACCGAACTGGGCTCCTGGTCAGGAGCCAGGTCTTGATCCTTCAAAACTGAACGGTGGTCGCGAGCATACTCCTACGTTGCACGAGCAATGTCAGATTACCGTAGTGGACTTTAGTGAGGATGATATGATCATGAGGGACCTCGATAATGCGAGTTTGATTGAATTTTTGGACGAGAAGAAAGAGGATTGGATCAAGTGTCGGTGGATCAACGTCAACGGACTGAGCTGGGACGTCATACAAGCCTTGGGAAATTACAAGGGCTTACACAAGCTAGCTATTGAGGATCTGGTAAACACAAACAACCGCACCAAGGCAGACTGGTAAGATAGACGAATATATAAGCTAGATTGGAGCTAATTCATAACCAGGTATACGGATCATACTTATATAGTCCTTACACTGCAGAAACTCGTACACCTTCACCCGGAGAGTGAAGACTCGGATTCAGATTCAGAATCCAATGCTGGGAAGTCTCATCGAAGCAGAAGCTCCAAGAAGGGCCGATTTACGGACTTGATGAACAAGCTAATACCATCGAGCGACGATGTAAACAATGATAAAGAATTGGGAATGAAAGGTTCTGGTTATGTGGTTGGGCATACTGATGGCGTCCCAGATGCTCCTGTGCAGAAGCTAAGGACTTTGCAAAGGTATCATGGAGGTCCTAACCAGGAGCGTATGGCTTTCATGGAAAGACATTCAGCATTGACCGCGAAGAACCTTGCTGTTAGTGCTGAGCAGGTCTCTATCTTTTTGGCAGCAGGTAAGACTTCCATGAGCTTCCACTCGCCAGTCCCTAACATTAAACTAGACAATACGGTCATCTCCTTCTTTGAGTCATCTGCGGATGATGTCGAACTGCCGATCCTACATCGTTTAAGTATTGCTGATACAATTCTGCGTCAGTCTTGCGATGCATCCATGATTACACAAGCTATTATTGATGCAATCATCGACTTGGCCTTACCAGTTGCAACAGCTTATCAAGATGTGATTGGCGAATTGGAGCTAGATGTCCTCACCGAACCAAGCATTAAGCACACCACAAGTCTTTATATTGTCACAAGCGAGATCACAGCTATGAGGAACTTTGTTAGTCCCATTGTGAATCTCATCAATGCGCTACGAGATCACAAAAATGGAGGCAGAACAGCGGCTCCACCAAGCGAGATCAGAAAGGCTAAGTCGGGCGTCAAGATCAGTGACATAGCCGAAACGTATCTCGGAGATGTTGAGGATCACTGTGTTCTTATTACGGAGTCCTTAGATCAAATGCGACGATCTGCGGACGGTATGATCGACCTCATTTTCAATACTATCTCAGCCTATCAGAACGAGTCTATGAAACAACTTACGGTAGTTACGATTGTATTTTTGCCGCTTTCCTTCCTCACGGGCTACTTTGGGATGAACTTTAAGATTTTCTGGGCTATTGAGCATTCTGATGTGTTCTTCTGGGAAATTGCGCTTCCGGTTGCTTTCTTTGTTATTATATTCCTTCTGCGGAATTCGTTGACTAGGACTGTCATACGATCTGTGCAGAGAAGAGGCATCAATAAGAGCAGGGAGGGCAGACTAAAAAAAGAGAGAGAGGAGAAGAAAATGAAGTTACGTAGGACATAGTTGTTTTTTTCTTATCTTTGTAAGGTGATACCCATCTATGTAATAGCTAGAGTAATTTTCCTAGTACTGCAGATGACTTACGTCTTGCCCTACCTGAATAGTGTTCTCGTATTTTATTATAAGAACTATTATATTCTGACCTCAACCACTAACTAATAATCTCTCTGCACGGATCTTGCACAGGTCTTATCTGTGCAGAACGGATCTTGAACGGATCTTGAACGGATCTTGAACGGATCTCGCACAGATCTCGCATAGAGCTTATGATAGTCCTAGTCAACGAATTCCGTAGAAGGAATATAATGACAAAGAAAGCAACCGGAAGCGCAATTTCCTAGCAGAATACATCAGAATACTTAATAGCCTAGAAAATCTTAAAATTTATACCAAGTAGCCTATTAAAAGAATAGTGGAAGGAATACAATCGTAACTACCGTAAGTTATTTCATGGACTTGTTCTGATATGCTAAGATAGTATTGAAAATAAGGTCGATCATGCCATCCACAGATCGTCGCATTTGATCTGAGGAATCCGTAATAAGAACACAGTGATCCTCGACGTCTCCGAGATACGTTTCGGCTATGTCGCTGATCTTGACGCTCGACTTAGCCTTCCTGATATCGCTTTGCGGAGCCGCTGTTCTGCCTCCATTTATTTGTGATCTCGTAGTGCATTGATGAGATTCACAATGGGACTAACAAAGTTCCTCATAGCTGTGATCTCGCTTGTGACAATATAAAGACTTGTGGTGGGCTTCCTCAACGCCTATCCCGAGCTCCATTGGACCTCCCCGGCGCAGTCGATAGCTTCACAGCCATGCTGCATGACGCATCAGCGGGTCAGGACGGAGAGATGACTGACTGGATGGGCGAGGGCGATACGGATACTGGGACTGTCGACCAATCTGAGTGAGTAAAAAAAAAGACATCTGCGCTAACAGGGCGGTAACTCAGATTCGTTGCATTATTTTTGTCCAAGACAAAATCACATGCTATAGCAACCTTGCCAGAGCTCCAAGAAACGAACTGCACAGGATCATCTACTTCAGCTAAATGCCTGCGGATGAAAGACCAAAAGTGCACCTGGGACGGCTGCTCTTTCTTCTCGCCTATCGAAGCTACACTGAGGGAGCATCTCGCCGAGCATGGTGCCTCTGTCAAGCTACTACTTGCCTTTCCTGGGAAGTGCTTGTGGCATGGCTGCACTTCCAAAGCGAGCTTCCAAAATGCAAATGCATATGATCACCATCTTCTCAACATTCACACAGATCCTTTGACATGCGAGGAACATGGCTGTACCCATAAGAAACCATTCAGAAACAAGCACGACCTGGGCCGTCATGTCGCCACTAAGCATTCGCAAGTACGAAAATACTCATGCCCTTATAAGTCTTGTGAGGCCGAGGAGAAGGACTTCGCTCGCAAAGACAAGCTCTACTTGCACATCAAGAACACCGAGCATATTAATGATGCATTTTGTCCATCTCATCACTGCAGACTTGACCAAATGCAGCATGCAAAGCCTTTCGAAACTCGTGTGGATATTCTTAGACACTTCAATCAAAACCACGGGGAGCAACTACATGGCCGACCGCAATTTCGCTGTGCACTTGGTGCATGCAGCCAGTATTCCTATCATTGGGGCTATTTTGCATTGGAGGGCCATCTTACGGAGTGCCATAATATTGGATCCGGAAGAGCATGGGAAATATCTTCCAACCTTGGAAAACAAGGTAAATACGTTTTCGAAGCAGGGGATATCAATAACCTGCTCTTTTTCGACGGAACATCTCCGAAGGATGTTCAGTGGCATGATTGCAACCTCTGCGCCCAGTATAACTAAATTTTATGCTACTGGGTAGAGCAGTTGTATCTGTCATCGACTCTTGGGTGTTTTACCGCCACGCACCTTGGAAGGTGTTCATCCAAAACAAAGTTGAGTAACAGTCATACCAACTATCCTTCTTTCACTGGCGTGAAGACAGCAGGCGGAAGGACGTGTCTGTTGCATGATTGATTGGATTAATTTATTGGCCTTTGGTTTCCTTCGTATTGAAATTCAAATGAAGAGGGACGTTCTTTACCTAAAATATTATTTAGATTGTTGATTTGATAGTATTCGTAGTTTTGTTGTCTATTGATTTCATTATCAAATATCTCAAAGCTGTTGTTGCACAATTATAAGTGAAGTAGTGCTGTAAAATATCAACAGCCGTCTAACGCGATATTTTAGCAGTTCAACTCCTGTTTTTGACTGCCTATAGAGTTTCATCTGTTACTTTTCAACTTCTATTAAGTGTATCTTACTAAGTGTACCTCGATACTCGATCAAGGGCCGGCTGGCCACAAGCTTCGTCATGTGACTTGTCGGAGTCATTTGGTACTATTATTTTTATTTCCGTACTTGAGGATCAATTCCCGAACAGCATCAACATGTAAAGAGTTGGGTTTGCGTGGTTCTACAAGCATCTGTGAGTGCCTTGCTTTTTTGCATGTTAGAGGTATGAGGCCTGGCTTGTCTTTGTAAAGGACTAGGTAGGAGCGGAGCTCATCTAACGATCACCTGACATGCGCCTGCAAAATTAGCGAGGCGCTAATTCACCCACAACCATTTGCATATTGAATATTTCGCATCGCGAATCTCGAACTTTTTGACCGACTTCAACCACAACTTCGACCAACCTTCCCACGAACAACTAACAACTACCGCAAAAATGGCCGGTGGTGTCTCCGTTCGCGATGTTGATGTGAGTACATATGAGTCTGGAGGATGAGAAGAGTTGGCTAGGCGATTTGGGAGATGAACGAATTCTTCCTCGCCAAGGACGTGCGACTTCTTCGAGGACAATTGAGCAGGCGTGAGGGGGTCGGAATGACCTCTGTTGACGGAATGATGCTGATTCGACGGGTGATTTCAGGCGCAAAAGTTCATCGAGGCATACTCTGCTTTCTTGAAGAGACAGGGAAAGCTTCCTATTCCAGGTATGAATTTTTGCGCTCCCCACTCCTCCTAACAGTGCTGATACCAAATCTTCGCAGGTTGGGTTGATACCGTCAAGACCGGCCCAGCCAAGGAGCTCCCACCTCAGTCCATCGACTGGTTCTACGTTCGCGCTGCTGCCATCGCCCGCCATGTCTACCTCAGAAAGACCGTCGGTGTTGGACGTCTACGAAAGGTCCACGGATCCACCCGCAACCGTGGATCCCGCCCATCCCACCACGTCGATGCCTCCGGAAGCGTTGACCGCAAGGTCATGCAAGCACTTGAGAAGATCGGTGTTCTCGAGCAGGATGAGGAGAAGGGAGGCCGCCGCATTACACAGAGCGGACAGCGTGATTTGGACCGTATCGCTCAAACCACCATCGAGGCCGATGAGGAGGATGAGGATGACGAGTAAATTTTCTGCATTGGGTTCTGGGACACGGGGTTATTTTGCAGCATAGGTTTTGCCTGCATGGTGTATTCAAAAGGAATTGCAGCAATTGAAGTCCACGTCTGATACCTCCTGAAATTGAGCTATGAATGCTAACACGTGAACATGATTTTCACCTAGTGTTCGTTGTGATTTGGTACGATAACAAGCTGTTACAAAAGCTGCCATCCTAAGATTACTCTAGTTAAGCAAAAGTATTTGTCGGAGGCATCTATCAGAGTTTCCCAGTAAAAACATCTGGGTTTAAGACCATGTTACCGACTATACTCGACCTCTACACATCTCAGCACCGTCATGCTTATTCTTGCATCCAACAGCTACACATGTAAGGCCTCTACTATCTCAGGTAGACGGCCCAACTCGACATTCGATGCTATTTAGGCGTATACACACCTTCACTGTTCCATCTAATCCATGAATCATACCACTTTCATAAGCTTTGCCAAACTCCAGCTATGCTCTTCTCCCAATAACTCGTACTGTACTTGAGTCTTCGTTTCAAGAAAATCTCCTCGCCGCATTTCACTATACCATTACACTTCAACCTCCTCGAACGCTTGCATTTGAGCTTCACTTTACACCTGCACCTCAACTCCAAGGCTTTTACATTGATTCTTTACTAGTATAGTGATTCAATCTTATACAGGTGAGCTCCGTATTCCATCTCTCGTCTTTGAATCACATCACCATCCTAGCCTTTGCCGTTTCCTATCCTATCTCTTGTCTGTCCATTGCATCACCTTCATAAGCTTTGACAAACTCCAGCTATGCTTTTCTCGCAATGACTCGTACTGTACTTACGTCTTCGTTTCGAGAAAGCTCCTCGCCGCATTTCACCATACAGTTATACTTCAACGTCCTCCAGGCTGTCGTTTGAACTTCACTTCATGCCTGTAATTCAACTTCAGGGCTTTCACATTCATTACTAGTATAACGGATTAAACCTCATACTAGTGGCTTCAATCGGCAGCTCTTATCCTCATGGCTATACTGGCGGAGCTTGAGTGATTCTCTTCTTCACTTGAGATCGTGCTCTCGACTCGAACAGGCACCACTCAAGCTATAGCTTTACTCTTGGCTTGACCAGTACAATAGCTTAAGCTCTTGCCAGGACACTTGCATAGAGCTCTTACGAAGGTATCAAACAGCAGCAATCTTGAAAGCTCAATCTTAGGTACAGTTACGGGCAAGAAAAAAGAGGCAGCGAGGTTTGCCTTCGAAGATTTGAGGAATTTAACACTGATCTGCGGGCGTGGACCAAAAGCCAGCAAGATGGAGGCTTTACCACGTAAATACAAGAAGACTCGAAAGAGCGCCGGTCTGTCTCACATGACACCGACAAGATCAACATACGCCTCTTGGGAGGAGGTTTCAATCAGAGACGCCGAAGAACCTCAAGCTGAAGAGGATTTCGATATAATCGAGTTTGAAGAGGTTCAAGGCTATGTAACTCCAAAGGAGAGTCGGGAGAGAAAGAAGAAGAAGAAGAGCAAGAAAGCCGCCAAGAAGATACCGAGGACAAACATTAGAGAAAGCCAAGTCATGGTAAGTATATCAGACTCCGAGGATGAGCTTGGCGACCGTGGACAACTCCCACCCATCACTGTCAATCCGAAAGCTGCAGTCAAAAGTCTCCGAGCAATCCTTGAGTACCTCGAGCAAATTGGCGAAGCAGATGAAATCAGGATGTGGATGCAAGGTCAGTCCTAATAGTATTCTGTAACATCTTGAATAGTGCTAACAGACTAAAGACCATGAATTCTTGAATCGTGGCGAAATCTTTGAGCTACGATCGATCTTCGCAAAGCTGGACCGCCTTCTAGTAGCCCCAGGAAGCGCGACGACAGAAGCCGTCGATGCGAATGAGGTCAGAATAAATTGGCTTGGCAATTGGGGAGTTGAAATCCTCAAACCGGTCGAGGTTGTTCGTGCAACTAAAAATCTGAAACAGAAGACTTTAGGTCTCCTCAGAGTTCGGGGGGAGCCGCTCATCATCAAGGCGGCTCTCTCCGGCTGGGAGGACTGCACAAAGCCTCATTCGATAATGGTCAACAGCTTTCAACTTACTAAAACTGCCATGGCTTTTGCAAAAAAATGGGGTTTTAAATTCGAATCTTTCCCGTGGATGGAAAGAAGGCACAAGGTGCTGCCCGGATGCTACCAGGCTTGCCATGTGGAGGTACAGCTGATGATGTGGTTTTGTGGCCACCTTATGGTGGCGCAGCTTGGTCTCGACAACACGAAAGTTGAGTTGTATCGTGAGTTGATTGAGCTTCGGCCTCATCCCGAGGCGGAAATACTTTTAAGTGCAGATGCTTGCAAAGAGTGTATGTCCTTCCGGGACAAGGTCGGTGAGATTGTCGGAATACATTTCGAGTTTGTCACTCAACCAAGTGTTGGCATGCTGCAGCCAGAACCAGAAGAAGACCTTATTGAAGATTTATCGAGCGTCCCTATGGCTATTACGAAGACAACACACCAATCTAAGAACAAAGAGAATCCGCGTAAGCATGGCCGCGGATATCTTGAGCCCGAGCCCGAGGATGAATTCAGTGGTGATAATGATTTCGAGTGGACGCCCAGCAAGGCCCACAAATCTCACAGCACGCAGTCTCCGCGAACACCCAATGAATACGCATCACCAAAATCATCAGCCAAATCCACGCCCTCCAAGGCTGCAAGAAAGACTGAGATGGCGGTAGTTATTAGATCAAAGTTTGTTAGAGCAGAGAACAAAAGGGATGAGAGAGCCTCCGTTGCCGCTGAGACGGCTCGCGAACGCTTCAATATAGAGAGGTTTCGACATCGCTCTTTCTAGGGATGCTTCGGGATTTATGTTTTTTGATACTAGTGGTATATGGTAGTATCTCTGGTCTTGATTCTTTCTTCGTAAGGGAAGAAATTCTTTCTCTTTTGTGAGATATGAAGAAAGAAAAACCAGCGTTGACATTTCTCAATCTTTTATTTTCAGTTAGTAATGTTTTCTAGAGCTTCATGGAGTTTAGCGGTCAGTTATGTTTTCTTTTCTTGTTTGTCATTCCAGACTGGGGGTTCAATGGCCAAGAAGTCCCAAGGAAGTGGATTTCAAGATAATTCCGTTGAAAGACAGATATGTACTCTCACTAAGGTGAGAAGGGGGGAGTTTCATCTAGTCACTTCCATAAATGGGTATTTATGCATCAAGAACTTAGGCAAAGCCAAATATGGAGCACGGAACTAACTGATTGTCCAATTGTACAAACATGTACCTCTCTGATGACTTGCTTCGTACCCAACGTGAAATCCTCTCGGACAAAACCCTCGGCAACGATCATTGGTTTTCTCCTTTCCTTTCAGTCTATATCCTCAAGTACAATTTGCCAACCCACTTCTGCCCTCGCCAACATAAATGGTGCAGTTTTGATACTGCTGTGTGCACTATAGAAGGAAGTGGAGCGGATTAGCACCAGCGTACTGTCTTTCTGTATCCAACCCCCCCCACCCAACATTCTTAGATCTCGAAAAAGAAGGAAATCTGTCAGAGAAGTAGAATTATTGACAGGGTAGTTTTTATGAAAAGCTCAAGGCAAGGCCACAATTCAAGAGAGAAGAGACGGGGCTTGAAGAATGGAAGAGTAATACCTTGGCATTTACATCACAGTGCGCAACCTGACCACTAGCAATGCAAATCCCGTTGAGGTCAAAAATCATGATCTCGTATGCGAGGGTTTCTTCGGCGCGGAGACATGCCTAGGTTCCTCCTATCCCCATTAGCAGTCTTTCTCTCTCGCCCTTTCATTCTGTCTTTCAAACTGCCGAGGCTCGGCTCTTTTTTATACTACACGCTCGACACGAAACGAGAGTCTTCAAGATAGACAAGAGAATGGAAAAAAAGGTACCGACACCGAGTTTATATTCCTGTTCTCCCCATGCTGCATGAACGTCCGGGGTGAGATTCGGCATAGGGAACGCAAGCCCCGTGGGAGCGAAGACGGAAAGGACGAGGAGGTGAGGGAGTTTCATCGTTACCGAGAGAGAGAAAACCAAGTTGGGGGTTTGACAGATATATCGGACTGTGCAAAGCACAGGCGGCTGCTTGGAGTAGAAGAATGGATTGCTCGGGACCCAGCAAAAGGGGTGGTGTAAAGACGAGAAACAAACTTATTGAGCTGGTGCGGATGGAGGGGATGGCTGGTGTCGTGTTATACTTGTATTCTTTTATCACTTCATAGTTCCCTCCTCATTCTATTTTCTATATCTTCAGTTCCTACGCCTGTCACTTCTCGTCTTGCATCTAGCCCCCCTAGGCCGCTCAAGAAAGTCCAAGTTGTTTGCTACTGTCACCGATCCTGTACTACCGCTCCCGAGAAGCAAACTCGCTTTTCCGCCGTCCTTAACGCCCAGTAGTTGCGGGGGACTGAGATTTCTTGGGAGAATCTATCACATTGCCATGCTTCGGGCCTTTGGCATGTGGTTGTGTCTTTTGGGGGGACCAAGTCGTTTTTGGCGTGGAAAGAACGGAGGGTGCTTATTGGGTTAATCGCTTGGAGCTTTGCAGATGTTGTACTCAAGATAGAGATATATGCTTTGATCAGGGAGGACAGGGGAAGTGAGTAGCCGTCTATATGTCCCACCCACCTGTCTGTGTTTCTGGCAGCTGCATCCCTATCTATGCAAGGTAATAGATGCGTGTGCATTTCAGCGGTACGGTTAGGGTTGTGGAACGTTGGTGAAGTTTATCAAAAATCCGAAACCTTTTGGAGAGGACGATGGGCTTTGCAATGCATCTAAGGAAGTATAGATAAACTCTCATGTTCTCCAACCCTGACAGGTAGATCTGGTGAGGAGGGCAGGATATAGCTCGTTAAGAATGCAGAGCTCCTCGCTTCATCTATACTTTACCGTAGAATCGGGTATTGATTCCTAGATTACAACATACCTGTTGTCTCTAAGGTAAAAAAAGCCAGAAAAATAACGAGAAAGTATGGACTTAACATAGGTATGCTAAGGATCTCACCGACCCTAGCATTTCCGCGTCACACAAAGCTCACACCTCCGCATTGCGAAAGTCCATATTTGACGAACAAGCTGCGACTTTCCGTTGGAACGCTCTTAGAACCCGAGGGACCATTTATTTTGCAAGCGTATCATTGTTGAGTGTGTAGGCTTGGCATAGAGTACATACATACATAAGGCTCACGAATAAGTATTCTAATATGTCTTCCGCCGCTACGTGGAACCGGAGTGTTTATGGGTAAACAGTTGTCAAGCTTGATTGGCCTCCAAAGACTCGATTGTCGAATGCCTTCTGACCTCTGAGAGCTTGTTCACATTGTTGCCCACGGAATACCCGCCAACATACTCAATGCAGAAGATAAACAAATTCACAGCAAAGTTTACACTCACAGTAATAGTGTTGCAGGTACATCTTCGAAAAATCGTATAGATGACTCTACTGCGACAATTTCTCCCCATTGCCGGCAGGATCGGGAGATGTTAGAGCACGCCAAGATAGTCGTTTGGATATCGGCGAGCAGGGCAAGTTCTGAGTGGTGTGGTTTGCTGGCTGCAACGGAAAGTTGTGAATAGAAACTCAGACAATCCACCTTGACATAGATGAGGCCAATATTGACCTTCTCTTTATTTGTGCTTGTTGCTCGGGTTCCATCCGGTTCGGCGGCTATCCAAAGTGAGAGCAACTCCATGCCTGGGCCTTGAGGAGGCGGAAGGAACAGATAGCCCGACGGAGAGTGGCCCCCTGGGCACAATCTAGATCGCATCAAGCGCAGACGATGAAAGAGATGGAAAAGCCAATAAGACCCAAAGGGGAAAGGCGGGCAGTTCCTTTAAGGCAAATCGTCATACATTGGAACATTTAGCGCAACGTCATCATCTCCAGCGCAAGGGCTGCAGCTGCGTGCCGCCCCTAGCTCATGATATCAATCGACCAAATTCGATCACCACAAAAGTGACCGGTTCAATGTTCAGCGGCGTTGCTCTGTGCTGCCATCAGCCCGTTGGGCTTAGCTGAAGGACGGATGGAGCGACTGAAAACCTGATCACTTGCCGTCAGTGCATGTGCAGGACGGCACTGGGGCGGGTCATGGAGGAAGATTTGCACAGGGAAGAGACGTGTCGCGGATGACGCAAAGGGAATAAGTCGCCCCCTGTGTCAAATGTGGGGAAGGGCCTGAGGCGGAGGGACGCGAAGGGTGGAAACTCGATGGTCTGGCTTTCTGCTGCTCCCCTTCCTCAGGAGCCACGGCAGCCGGTCAATTGAGTTTACCTATGATGCGCTATCGTGAGGAAAGCTGCGAATGCGCACTCGCTCGCCGTTGCGCATTCTTGGTCGAGTTGAAGAAGCTTTGGTGCCTGACCTGGCCTGGCCTGGGGCCTGGGAGCTGTCGGAGAGGTGGACGGCCCGAAAGACAGGACCATCCATGGCGAGGATCACAGGAAAAAGACCCAGGGAGATCCAACAATGGCACATCGGACGCCGCAGCAATCCTTGATTTGGGTTGGACTGCTTGGGGAGTCCTGTGTCTCTCAGCCAGCTCTAGTTTCAGCGTAGTGTTTGGCCTTACCACTCACTCACTTACCGAGATCCCCCAGGTGGAAGTGATGGACTGTGCTTGGAGGATGACGTCGACATCTCGTCCTCCGCGCTAGCATGAAATCATGGGCGCGGAGGAGCTATGAATATCTGTGCATGCTGCTCTCTGCCTTCGGATTTTCTTCTTCTCTCATAAACAATCTCACAGCTCTACCCAACGATACCCTCTTGCTCTCCTCCTACCCCAGCTACAACCAGCACCTCAATCTGTACCACTAATCCTGTATACAACCTCCATTGACTGCGCGCTCCTCCTTCGACAGCTCGTGCGCCTAGCTTCTTCCTTTTTTTCTGATACCCCTTGATACCCCTTGATACCCTCGAAGGACAGCTTCGATCACGCCCATCATGTCTGCGCAAGTTAACGTTCCGACCAACATCAAGATAAAGGAGGAGGATGTCAACCGCAAATTGCAGATCTATGGCATTGTCACTGCCTTCCAAAATGGAAAGGTTCCATCCGTAAGCATGCTGCAATCCTGACGCCCACCTCCAATGCTAATGTCTTCAGAATGAACAAATTGATATTGCTCTTAATAGCTTCCTAAAGTCAAAAGCTCTCGCGTCACCATCGAAAAAGCTCTCACCTGAAGGCCAGGCTCTTGTGGCCGATTTCAAATCGGTTGTTGAACAAGCCAAATACCTTCTGCTGAGCAAGAATGAAGGCAATCTTCTTCAGGATTTTATCTGGCAGTCACAGCATATCAGTGGAGGAAATGCAGCTCTCCCTGGCGCGCCAGTCGACAAGGATACCGCCAAGCAACATGGTAACGAGGCATTGGAAGGTCTTAGAACCCTTGGCACGCTCATCATTTCTAATGGGCAGTTCCGAAAACTTCGTAAGTTTGATCTCCCAACTTCTCGGTACGCACACTCGCTAATGGGTGCACAGTCAAGGATGCCACTATTTTGATCCGCGACATCGCTGGTGATGCTGCTTCTAAGGCCGCTACAAAGGTTAAGCCTTCCGATGAGCAGCTTTCTCAGATAGACAGACCAGCGGCAGAAAATACTTGGCACGACACTCCGGATTTGTCTGCTGGCAATTTGAAGACCTCACTCAAGAACACAGTCAGCAAGAACAGCCCATTGTCAAAGGGAGATTTGCAGGATGCTGCAGGCGATGCTAGCGCAGCTGCAGACCCTTATGACTCTCGTGATCCAGCCGATGCTGCTCAGAGGATGCAACAAGACCAGCAATATGGTACCGACTCTGGTGTTGATGCACAAGCTGGTGCCCAAGTAGGCATTCAGTCCTTGAAGGACCAGGCTTCCGAAAACATTTCTGAGGAAGACAAGGAAAAGGTTCGCAGGAAGAAGGAGGAAGCTCGAGCCCGGACCAAGGATTATATGGCCAAGAAGTTGCCTGAGGAACGCCGTGAACAAACCATCTGGCGCCTCAAGAAGATGGTCGTCGAGATTCAAGGGCACCCAGATTACCTACAAGCTATTAACACATTGCTCAATCTTGCCGAGACCTATGCTGGACATGCCAACACCATTGGCCAAGCTGGCGTTGGCTCGGTTAAGGGCGTGCACACCGACGATTCCCTTAAGCTTGCCGAGCACGACTTGAAGACTCTCATTGAGCGTTTTGCCAACGGAACTTCCACTGACGATCTGTTTGAGAGTATCAACATGATCTATAGTGATGCCGACAAGGATCCCGAGTTGAAGAACTGGTTCAAACAAGTTGATGCCTACATCCGAAAATGTCTAAAGCAACAAGGTTACATCATGGAAGACCGTGCTACAGACGAGTGGAACGAGCTTTATGACCGTGGCAACTTCTTGCTCCGAGACAGATATCGCAACCATACTGACCGCATCGTTGATGAGACCAAGTTCCTTGCGGACCAGTTCGACCAAGATCCACAAAACAAGCGATTTGGCCAGAGCTTGCAGAAGCTGTTCACGGACCTCGGAAACGACGAGAACGGAAAGCCAACCTTCAAGCCTCATTTGATCAAGGATTTGACTGAGGTCATCATTCCTGCTGTTTTTGAGAACATCCGCTATGTTCCAATTCCAAGGATTGAGTACAGTGATCCCATGATTGATGCTGTCATTGAAAACTTGGTCATTGAGAGCGACAACCTGATGCCTAATGTTTTGGAGGTGGCTAGCGACAACTATTTCCGTTATGGACGCAAGAAGATTGCCAACAAGAATGCCAACTCTATCATGCTGTCCGTCTCAGGTGTACAGATGGATCTCCGTGATGTCAGCTACTACGTCAAGAGGAAGCAAGGATTCCCAAGCGTAACTGATCTTGGTGTTGCCGATATTTTCCTCGGAGGGTCTGGTTTCAGCTTCAAGATTAAGATGTCCAACGCTCAGAAGACTGATAAGCAAAACTTCTTCAAGATTGATAAAGTTGATGTTGATGTCAAGAACTTCAACATTAAGCTTAAGCAATCCAAGCATAAGCTCTTGTTTGCTGTGGCTAAGCCGATTATGCTGAAGGTCATGCGCCCTGCTATCCAAAAGGCTTTGGAGAAAGTTATCAAGGATAAGGCTCATGAACTGGATGGTCTCTGTTACCAAATCAAGCAGGAAGCTGATCGTGCTATGGCTGCAGCTAAGGACGACCCCGCGCAAGCTCAAAACATCTACAACCGTTACGTCAGCGCTGCTCAGAAGCAATTCATGCAAGGAAAACAGAAGACTGAAGCGGTCGCTGCCAACACCAAGGTGAACATGGCCATGACTCAGCATGATTCTATTTTCCCCAATATCAAGTTGCCTGGCGGCATATCTAGCAAGGCCACTGAATACAAGGAACTTGCCCGTAAGGGCGACAAGTGGGAGTCTCCAATCTTCAAGATTGGTGCTGCTTCCCCTTCCGCAGACATTCCATCTGCTCCAAAGATCACCCGAAAGAACCACTCCGTCACATCGGGTGGTGTTAGAGGACCACAGAACCTTGGAAACACTGGGTAAGTTCGCTCACCGAGAGTTTCTTGACTTTTTGCTAACAAATCAAAGTTCTCTCACCGACGCTACCAGAGATCCTGGCGCACGCATGGCTGGCCAGACAGATGGTTCCGCTTATGACAGTGGCGTGTCTAACGGCTCTGCTCATAATGGAAGCGCACTCAACGGCTCTGCCCACAATGGCAGCGCACTCAACGGCTCTGCTCACAATGGAAGCGCAACCAACGGCTCTGCATACACAAATGGTGGTGCAAATGGTTTTGGCAAGCAGGTCGATCAAGCCTTTACTGAGAAGATTGATTCCCCTCACACAACTCTCGGCTCTAACAACCCAGTTCTCACTGGCAACACTGAATACGCCAACTAAGCAGCCGCAATGGCCCACGCACTCCTTTTGACGATTCAAGAATAGTTCTATTTGTTTTTGATGATACCATATGGGGACAGGATATACATCCGATGAATGGAGGAGGATTTCATTTGTTATACTTTTGACGATGCCAATTACCCTGTTCTATTACATGACTTTGAGCGCTCTTTTTTTTTTTGCGAAGGACCCTACAATTATGGGGTCGATATTCTTCACGTATATTTAAATACGACAGCGAGCTTTTGATATACCATAGGCAAAAATCATGACACTCTTGCATTTAAAGTAATCATAGCCGAGGCAAAGTGACCATTAAACAAAACGTACATTAGTGATTAAAATTATGCTCAAAGTTTACCTGAAGGATATTTAGCACGTGATTTGGCGATCGCGTCTCCCAAGATATTTCCTCAGTGATGCCCCACGCCACGGTCTATCGATACATGACGCAACCGGTATGCTGATCGACCTACACCAGCTCGAGTCTGATTCATTGCCAACCCTAACAATTACTCAACTAAAGGCTATAGATGCCTCCGAAAAGGGTTGAGCGCCCAGCGCGTCGCAAGAAACAAACGCGTCTTGTTTTCGATCCTGTCGACTCCACTGCCGCGGCTCCAACTCCTTCTGTTACTGCGAACAATTCGGCCTACTCACCGGCTAAGGTTCGCTATTCCTTACATGGTCCCTCTCAGCAGCAGTCCTCACTCCGCTCTGGCGGTTCGCCCTCAAAGATGGCCCCGCTGCGCTCGTTAGGGAAGGCAAAAGGAAAAGGAAATCGAACTGCGCAGGAGAAATTGAGTTGGCCAACACCAGTAAAGTCTTCACAGGATGTCGGGTCTGCTCCCGTTATGTCTTTTGGCTCCAATTGTGAGTATTATTTCTTTGGATTTAGAGACCTCGTCGGGTGGTGGTGAAATTTGCATCATTTTACATACAGTTCTAAACATGATAATTTATACAATCACTGACCTTTGCAATTTTCTTTGCCTTGCATAGCGGCCAGAGATACAGACTCCGATGGCAGTGATAGCGATATAGTACCTCCTAGTTCGCGGCGCACTCGACATTCCTCGCCTCCTCACTCATCCTCACGACTAGAGCCTAATGGGACGGCGAACATGGCTCGGAGGATACCGACTCGATTCACCGAATCAAAAATATCCAATATGGTCGCAGATTCTTCTGATGGTTCTGCACTCGAGGAAGAGCTGGTAGAAGCTCCAACGAAGAAGTCCTTGAAAGGAAAGCAGAAGCAGCCTCTTAAAACTATTTCGATCTCAAGCGATGAAGAGGAAACAGATGGGACCGAGGGCGATGATGAGGCACAGTTGCCAGTGCGAAGATCTACCAGAAGTTTCATACAAGGGGGCAACAACTATGCTGCGCCGATCAGCACGCCAGAAGCTTCATATAAGACTGCAAAACCATCGAGCATTAGTAAAAGCCGGAGACAGAAGTCCGTCACGCTTTCTTCTGATGACGATGGGGATGAAATAGCGGCCCCATCCCCCCAAAAGGCCACCCGTATGAGTGCAAATCAGAGAGGGAAGCAAGTTGCTAAAGATGTTCAGTCGTCTGACGACGAAGATGAAGACGAAGATGATGTGGTAATCACTTCTTCTGTACGACGACGAGCACCTCAATTGCTGGCGCACGACGAAGAGGATGACAGCGAAGATATCATAAGCCCTCTCAAGAGACGGCGACAACCATCCGCCGAAGAAGAGTCGGATCTTGATATTGAGAGGGCGTCGCCTACTAAGCGACAACGACGCAATGTAATTCTCCCGAACTTCATACAGTGTAAATGACACCAAATTTAACTGGAAAACTAACCCTATTTTCTAGATTCCGGACACACCATCTAGAGCAACTAGACAAGCAAAACCACGAAGGCGAACGGAGAAGGAAAAGACGATGGAGTTGCTCAGGCGGAAAAGAGCTGGTGAAAAAATTGATCAGCTTACAGAATCAGACTCCGAACCAGGAGAGCAAGGGGGCATCTACGATACAGATTCAAGTTTGCAAGCTCTCTCCGAATTCGAAGATGAGCCCGAAGCTGAAGCCCCGGCCACGAGAAGAGCAAACAAACAGAGTAAGTCAGGTGCTGTAGGCGAGGATGAGGACAGTTGGATTGTTGGTGATGATGAGGATAACATTGGGGTTCCACTGGGCCTCAATGATATACCACTTGAATTCACACACCACGCCCATAAACCATTGAAGGAGCATTTCAGGGATGCTGTAGAATGGATGATCCACAACAAGATCAACCCAGCCTTCGCCCGCGATGATGCTGTATATAAGATAGCATTCCAAAAGTTGGACGACGAAGTTCGCGGCTACGCTAACAGCAAGTTTGTTTCTTCGGCATGGACCGAGAGCTTCAACAAAGCCATTTGGGCACGCCCGATCTTCATGGAACGAGAAATTGATAGCGCAGGAGTCGAAGCCAAATGCGGCGCCTGCAATCGAAGCAATCACCCTCCTAAGTTCGCGGTACAATTCCAAGGGAAAGCCTACTCTCGCGCAACACTTGAGGAGCTCGACCAAGGAAGTGACAGCTCCTCAGACACAGACTCAAACTCAGACTCAGACTCTACTCCCAGCAAATGCAGCGTAAACAGCAAAGGCCAATCCATTCCAAGCGAAGATACCGAATGGTTCGTCGGTCGTTTCTGCATGGCGAACGCACGCACGGCACACTCGCTCATTCACTGGAGATACGCACTTAACGAATGGGTGCTGGGAAACCTGGAAGGCGAAGGCCACCTTACGCCGTCGGCGCTGGCAGCTAGGGATAAGATGAAGTCAAAGCAGCGTAAGAAGCTAGCAAACCAGATTACGGACACGTGGACGGCAGCGGGAACCGTGAAAAGCCTTTATGGGGATTTCAAACTAAACTTAGAGGCTGCGAGGAACGGAAAGCAGGAACGGTGGGGAAAGTGACTTAGGGTGTCTGTATGGATGACGACGAGGAGTAGCGGGGTTGGTGGAGATGAGAGGGGGTCAAGATGTTTTCCCGTGAGTTTCACGGCGGTTTCTGTAGGATATGGTGTACGACTTCCCTCGCATGGTTATACCCTTTCCTTTCTTTCCCTTACTGAGATGTGCTTTCACGCTACCTTCTCTGCTAGATACCCCTTATTACGCGAGTCCTGTAATTCCCTGAGATGGGAAGAACCGATCATAAATGCATGAATATTGATGATAACTTCACCTAGTTTATAGTCCTAAGTGAAATAATACTAGGCACTAAAAGCAAAGACCCCAGGTCACACACAATACTTGATAAACTGCACAGGCACCATACTTTTATGCTCGCTTTAGAAACCGAATAGTTCCACGAGAAAATATCCGCATTTAAATATAGGACTACCCATCCAGAGTACCTCATCCTCAGGTACCCGGTCAGACGTTTTATCCAACGACACAGAATAGGTCAATCATATGCTCAAAGCTATGACCACCCAGATACGAATAGAACAAAGTAATAAAAAAAAAAGTGGTATCATTTTGCCCCTTGAAAGTGCACTAAGTGAAACTAGTTTGTAGCAGTAAAGCCGCAGAAGCAGTAATTTGCAGAACAGAACCAAAAGACCTTTCCATGCAAGGGAAAATATCCATCCCGGAGTTTTGTGAAGTATTCAATTGAAATTTAAGATGCCCAGTGCCTATCAACAAAGTAGAACAGAGGATGTGTTGAGGAGTACGAAGGAAGGTGAAGTTTGTGAGATAGAAGAGGATCTATGATAGACAAAGAGAGGCTCCGGCTCGTGGACTGTGGCGTGGTAACTGCATAAGGTAGAAGAGGTAAAAGGAGATGGTATATGCCGTGGGGGCGTTTGTATTACATTATTCTTGATCGGAGGCCCACATACGATGGGCGTCTTGAAGGACTAAGAGGAGGATATTAGTAGGGCCACTATTGAAAAGCATGGGATACTACAAACCTCTAAGGACTCTTCCTTGGCTAGCCCGATCTTCGCACGCAATTTGCAGCGCGCCACCATCAAGAAAATCAAGAACCACGCTATTTGGAAGCTCTTGCATCTCAACATCCGGAATCATTGGAGTCTTGAACTCATTGAGATGGAACCGCCTCGTAGTTGTCTTGTCTCCGGCTTTATTAGTGGAAAGAGCGGGAGCCAGTACAAGAAACCCTTGAGAGTCAAGACCCATAGCACGTCTCTTCCATAACAGTGTATCAGGAAACTGAACATTAACGTCGCCAACATCCGACAAAGTGGGTGCATGGACCATAAAGGTATGTGATGGATTTCCAGACAAGACTGAACGAGTATCAATGTCATTGGGAACTGTTTCGGCTTCTTCCCGGAGTGTGGGTGATCTGGAATGCGTAATGTTTTTCCTTCCATTAGCGAGCGTAGATGACATTCGTCGAAGCATGCGACCTGCACGACTGGACTTTTTCTCTGACTTGTCACTGATTGATGACGACGAACGCGCAGTCGCTGTGGGGGACATCGTAGGGCTAGAAACAGCCGGTGGCATCACCATCGACATCGGCCGGCGAAAAGCAGACATGGAATGGGCTGAGGGTGGTTTAGGAGATTTGACTGGCGAAGTAGGTTCGCGGTCAAGAGTAATGGAGCGACGATGCTCAGCAAAAGAATTTCGCTTCTCATTAATCATATCCTTAACCACAGTAATTGTAGATGAGATAGAGGATCTTCGGTCCTTGTTTTGCTCTCTGGATAATCTCCTTTCCTGTATGGTGTCTTTGGTCTGCAGATTCGGCATAGTTGAGGCTTTTCTGTGATCGATGACAAGTGGTGACTGCTTCAAATCGAGGGGAGCATATTCAGAAGGGTCTTTGCTAGGATCTGGCTTCTGAGGATACGGCTGATTTGGGTCTCGAATTATTCTGGCTGTGACAGAGACTGATTCAGGTCGAGGCCGACTTGGTTGGCTGGATGGAATTGGAGAAGGCCTCATGCTCTCGATGCGGTTCTGCACAGATGGAGATCTTTCCCGCATTTTAAAAACCTCCGGCGAAGAATCTCTGGACGGCTCGGGAGTATTCTTCGTTAAGGAATTTGCCCTTTCGGCAATGGAAGGCGACCTTGACGGTGGGCGGACCATACTTTTTCGCACGGCAAAGAATGCTGTTGATGATCCTGTTGTTGGACCGCTAGTTCCTGGTGCTGGGCTGGGTCCAGGCGCTTGGCTAGATAATTGTTCTAGGGCCTTGATCCTTTGCGAAATACCAGACCCAAGATTGACCTTTTTGGCAGCTGGTGCTGCGGGGAGCTGACTGATACGATTTAAATATGCAGAAGCAGAGACAGATCGTGAACTCCCTGGTGTGTTATCGGGAGGTGAAAGCATCTCGGATTTTGCACTATCTCTTCGAAGTGGATTCGAGAATGCACGAGAAAACCTGCTCGTATCCCTTTCCGCCTTTACTGGACTAGGAAACACAGGGCTCATGGGCGACTTTGAGACTGACATTGGTTTCGCTTCCTGGACTACAGCTGATTGCAGCTCTTCCATCAGATCATCGTCGGAAGAAAAGTTGGCTTCCGAGTTTGCACAATTTTCATCCAACTCCAAATTGGTCCGAATGGGTTCTATGAGTGCTCTTCTTTTGGTTTGTTTGGAAACAGACTCGGTGCCTTGTTGCTCGATCTTCGGAGTCGATGCCTCAGAATCTTCAGTGGCGTTTTCGGTCTCAGAATCTTTGCGGTCTTGAACGAAAAATTTCGACCTAATGCTGTCGACGCCAGCGTTCAAAGAAGTCTGACTAGTGGAAGTAGGTAGAGATTCAGTAGTTGGTGCAATATTGCTGGCTGCTTTTAGGTCAGGAATGGAAAATTTAGACCGTGGAAATTTCAGTTCTTTCTTCGGAGATGTAGCTGGCAATGCTTCAACCGGCTCGCAGGCGTTTGGGCCTTCAGAGACAACCGTATATGCAGCTTCGGGAGCTTCTGCGGCCTCGTCCTCTCTTGATGGTTGAGTTACGTCTCCGACACAACCGGCTTCTTGCGTCACAACATCCGTCACGGGCTCGGCTGCGCAATCTTCGGTCTCTGCAGTATTGATGGTCATTTCAACCTCAGGTGCTCGTTCCTCGACTGCCGCGGGGTGCAAGTTCTGCTCAGGTGCTGTATCCTTCGTCGTGTTGGTAGGCTCTAATGGCGATTCACTAATTTGTTCCTCGACCTGTTCTGTCTGTGCCTCAACTTCTGCCTTGTCTTCTGTACTTTGCTCTACCTCCGTAATATTATCTGCAGGAGGTGGTGCCTCATTAGGTTTCTCGACATCTTCAGTAGCAGTTGGCTCCAGATCAGTCGACTTCTCATCGTCTATAGTAGTAGCTTCTAGTACCGGTTCAGCATCAGCCTGTGCCCTGGAATTATCTTGGACCACTGCATCTTCTTTCTCATTAGAGGGTAAGACTGTCTCATCAGTTGCCTCGGACACAGAAGACGCTCGTGTTGACTCTGCCTTGCTTGAGGGTTCGATCGGAGATGTTGGGTAAGAATCTGACCTTGTTGCATCAGATTCATCTGTCTTTGGTGCAGACGCAGTCTCAAATGTGATTCCAAGACCACTGGTATCCGTTATGCCACCAATGGTATCAACCACGCTTGTGTCCTTAGGAGGTATTGCTGCTTCTGAACTCTCTGGAACCGAATCTTCCGGAATCGTTGGTGGAGGCCCGCTTGCGCCCTCATTTGCTGTCGTGGGAGCTTGGGAGACCGTGGATTTGGTCTTCTGTTTCTTTCGAAGCTCCAGAGCTTTCAACAACCGTGCTTTTTCGGGAGTAATTGTCGGCAGTTTTGCTGTATTCGCGATCATTGGTGAGGTTGGAATGTTATTCAGTGATACGCCAGAGCTTGTATTGGGACGTCCACCACTAGTATGAGGTCGGACTGGCATGATTTGCAAAGTAGAATCCAGTGTCTCCGTAGCGACAGGTTCGGGTGTTTGCGTGCTTGAACCTTCCTCAAGACAAGTTGACTTTGGTCTCTCCCTTCCCCTCTTAGAACCTTTCGAGAATATTTTTAAGCCTGCAGGCAATGTAGAAACCGGGCGATACTGTGAGGTTGCTGAGGTATGCGGTCTCTTCTTCCCTGCATCGAGAGAAGGTCTCGGCCCGAGTTTTATCTTTGGTTTTAGGCTGTATGACGAGGAGCTAAAGAAATCAGGTCGGGTAGACTGAGAAGAAAGCCGCGGTGGTGGCTCATCTACGGATTCTCGTTCTCTTGGTGGGGGAGGTGATGTTTCCAGCGATTTGATGGGCGGAAGCGTGGCTATTATTCGTGGAACTACCGGTGGAGGGGAAGCTTCTGGCGCAGAAGTGGCTGTTGGCAAAGGCGGTTCGTCCTCAGCAGGATGGTTCGATCTGCCAGCAGTGGAAGGCCTTTCTTCATGAACCGTCGATTGTCTCTTGACTCTGTTTTCCTCCTCCTCGTCTTCTGCAATTTCCATCAATCTTCGTCTCCGCAACGAGCTAGTTGAAGATGATACGGATCCAGAGGCGGTATGCAGCGAACATGCGGCGGAAAGCGTCGAGTCTTGGAGGTCTTTCGAAGTTGCTATCGGAAATATGATATCATGAGGGGAAAATCTTTCCGTCACAGCATTGAAATGCACCATCACACGAGCTACAGCCAGATTTAGCGCACTGATAGACACGACGATCTATTTGATCAGGAATTCCTTACCTTGCAGAAGTCTCGAGCAATCCTCGGGCACATAGTTGATCAGCACGTTCCGCCGCCTATATCGCAGAAAGCCGAACAGAGGAGAGGGTTCCGCATACGACGCAATCGCATTGCGCACCTCAACAATACCACCATTACCACGCCCGAGCAAGTCGACTTCATCGCGAGAAGTGTATTTCAGGAGGAACCTAAGAAGATCAGCAGGTAGAAACAGCTACAATGGGCACATTGCATGCAAGGAGTCTATCGTACCATCCCCCAGGCTCTGCAATGGCGGCATCGTGGGCCTCTTTAACCTTCACATCATCCAGGCCATTCAGCGACATTTCCTCGCAGTCTGGGGCGACTGGATGTCGGTGTCTTGGGCCTCAATCGGGGGAGGAAGTTGGGACTGGCTACATTCAGGGGTACTGTAGATGGCGGCACATCATTCGAAGTCAATTCGGACTCATGTGCAGCACAACACAGCGACGGGCAGGACTCGGGATGAGGGAGGAGAAGCAGAACCCCAGAGTATTCTCAGAACGTCCTGGGTCTGGTTTGCCAGAAGCACGAGGAAGGGAGGGAGAAGGATGCAAAGGGACCAAAAATTAAGCTGTCTGAGCGGCGGTGGTCGCTCGGAAGCACTGCGATCGTTGCCCCGGTTGATTGGCTGGCCGACGATCCAACGCTACCTCGTGGGGGAAGTTTGATCGCTCGCAGTGGCGGCCTATTGGCAACTTATCGATTCGCAATCGTTGTCGGCGGCATGACTTGTGTTCCTGCGGAGGTTAAGTTAATAATGCAACACAGCATGCCGGCTGTCTCTGCTCCTCGGCCGCCCCCCACCTGCAGCGCACCCTGAAAGCGTCCGACTTCTTTGCTTTGCCTTGCCTTCCACGCATGGCGCTCGCATTGCGTTGCGAGAGCCCGAGGGAGGGTGGTGTGCATGCCATCCAATGAACGCCGCGGCTCGAGCTGCTGGGGTTGCGGATACGATAGGATGTCGCAGACACAAGACGAACAGAGCTGTTCCGGCCGGTGGCATCCCATTTATTGGTGCTTGTCACTCACGACCTGTGCTTTCCCAAACCGCGCTTGCAGAGGCCGTCGGTTACGATCAGCAGGGACTTTCCCAGCAGCCTCAAAATCCCCGATATGAGAAATACTCCGTTCTTAATACGGCGGGCACGTGATCATCCATCGACCCCACGAGAGGACCTTGCCCTTGCCTCGACGATTGCCAATTGCTCTCATTATTGGCCTACTGCAAGAAGGCATCTGCCTGCAGACACCTGGGTCTCAGGAAAGTTGTTGTTGGCCAAGAAGATCCTCCAGATCGGGTGAGGAGATTTCGACAGCGCAAAGCTACACATGGCTTTGCCATATCCTACTCTTGGCAAAAGCAATTGTACGGACTTGATATGTTCCAGGTGGTAGGGTCAGCATCTAGGATTGCTGCAGGTCAATATCGCACGGATTTGGTACATATATATAGAAACGTGCACATGGCCCTGAGAGGATGTTGTTGTTGCAAGACACACCACGCATTCATCAGCACGTCCCAAGTCTGAGCCCTTCGAATGGCTCGTTGCTTTTGCTTCCCACTCCTCGTGCGGATCCACTTTGCCGCCGGTTGTGGCCGCTGCAGTACTTTGATCCCTGTAGAGTGACGGGGTACCGTAGATGAGATCGCATGCGAGCGGCCTTTCTACTTGACTTAGCTAATAGCCGTTGTTGCTGAAATACGATCGATCTGACTCTGGCGTTGGAATTGTATTGGATACCTCCCTCGCCAGTATTCCCGCCTTACCAGCGGTGTTCCCAACTTGGTCAATGTGCTGATTGGGCAATTCTTTGCACCCAAATACAAGATACAATCAAGGTATTCGGACTCTTCCTCAACCTCTTTATCCGATCCACCTCAATGAGGTATGCCAGACATAGAGACATGGTCATTCTCATCTAAGCCATAAGAATCTTCTCGCTTCGGCGTTGAGGAGCGCGAGCTTCGGTCCAACTTGGCGGGAAGAATTGGCTTTGAAAGCGCAAGCATCTGATTCTTGCCTCTCGTCTTAGTAAACCCTTGTCAGCTCGCCTCGCTCCTCTCTGATATTTGACCCTAGCAGCGAATCGGATTACACGCTTCAGACATCCCACGGTTCAACCAACTCAGAGCTCTTCCTTCTCTCTCTCACTTGCAGCTGATGCATGCTTCGCTATTTTTGATCTTCGTCAGCAAGTGTTTATTGTTGTGATTTTGGGTTTGTCTGTAGGGACTGTTTAGGTGGCTGAGCTTGATCCTGATAGGTAACGCAAAGATAGTATTCCCTATTAATGGACCATCTTCCACATAAACCACACGACACAATCAAGTCAGACCCGGATATTATGTCACTTGCGGAAATGCAATGCCGCTGGGCTGATCTTACTTTTAAGTTTGTTTTCAGTGCCGTCTTATCTGCTCTACATGACACCCGGAAAGGCTCGAAGACTGCGCGCCTATCAAGCAAAGTGGTAGTAATTGGGGTAGAAAACACATCGAAGTATTCCGGGCTCTTTTCAAACCACGTAATAGCCATGATATCTCTGCTGCGCGCGCCTTGATTACCAAGTCTCGGTATCACAAGGATCGATACTCTCCGGCAGGAGGGTGGTGCGTTTGCAGCATTCTATGTAGCTCTTGCTGATCTTTTACGTACTGTAACTCCCAAGGACAGCGAAAGTTTCAATGGCAGCGAAAATTTCAAGTGGAGGCCATGAGAGCTAGATCATAGCTAGAGAATTCGTTTCTGCCGTAATTGACTTATTCAGTGGTTAGACTTCGAAGTAGATACGCACTGCCTTCTATCAAGACCGACAACGTTTTTCCTGACGGCGCGGAACTATAGAGTCTAATATACTTTCGCGACTTAACTATACAGGAGTTTATACAAAAGGATACTCTAAGCTGTAGCTTAGAAGTCAAGGCCGGATATACTGTGAAAGGAGATGAGGCTAGTTCCAGATCCGTACGAGTATTAGTATAGCTAGCCTATGAAATTCTAGGGCCGATTATAGAGCTCTACGAAAAATTATAAAGGAGCTAGGAGAAAATCCTAGATCTCTTAGAATAGTTTATTGATCTTAGTGTTATTGCTATATGACTTAACTAACCTACCCTTTAAGACGAAAGCTAATCTCTGTCTATACGGCTAATATCTCATTTCTCTGCTACACATTCTCTGATGAGTACCTCAAATACATCTTTGATAAAACCGACGTATTCATAACGTAGAACCTACTATACATGGAAACCCACGCTACGCGGGACTTTGGTTTACGAGATCCTGGCGCTCGTCGCGAAGCTATAGCTCACCTGATTGATCTTGTCACGCTATATGTAACAGATACTGCCAAGACATATGCATAGGAAGCGCAAATCGATAATGCTACCGTCAACGATCTGCCGTGTGATTTGGATGAGGATGAAATACCTACACGAGTGATGATAATATCGATATGGGCGACTCGGTACATTCTGAGCAAATTTTTTGAAGGAGCTCGCCTAGTTATAACGACTAAGAGAATATTAAATGAAAGGATAGATAAAATTATGTGTAGCCATAGATACATGAATTGAAGTTATTCCGGACCAAATATTTGCCCTTTAGGTAAAAGTATAGAATCACACGACTACTATGCGTCCCACTTTTATTCTGGCCTGGGACGATTGATGCTGGGGTGGGCAAATAGGAAGTAGGTCCGAGAACCAGTAAGAGGAAAAGGGCAACGGAGGCATTTTCATGAGTGACATATTATTGCATGATATTCCAATAATACCAAGACTACAGTACCAAGGGATACCGGAGAGATTGGTCACCCAGGAATCAATGGCTTGTCCTAGGTTAGGTGGATGTAGACAAGTTTTCTTAAACTGATACTGCTGTCTTAACGAGAACGCGGTCACAGAGCAGACACGATTTCACGTGACTAATACCTAGCCACATGTGCACCGCCGCAGAACTGGTAGCTTCAAAATTTATTCGGACCTTGACTTCGAGAACAGCTCAAAGGAGTATTTCGTCACCCGCCAAACAATTGCATCACAGCCAGCGACACCTTCAATTCCTCTCACCCGTACATTAGCAACCTCCTTACACACATCTCAATATGGTCGAATTAGTAGAGGTCGAGGACGAGTCTTTCGAGAGCAAGCAGACTGGACCATCTGACGAGGACGACTACTATACGGATACTGGTACGTAGCACCCTCAAGTGTCCCACCGAAATTTACTTAAGTCTATGCAGATTCCGAAATCTCCACCGATGATGAAGATGAGATCGCCGATGATGAGACGTTCGCCGATAGAATACTCGCCCTAAAAGACATAATTCCGCCCACGACACGATCCTTCATCTCCCATCAGATCGATACAACTGCTTCATGGATCAAGACTGGTTTATTATTCAGCGGAAAGACCCTGTTCGTTGTTAGCACCAGTGCTCTGCTGTTGGGTGTGCCGTGGGCGCTGGCTTTTGCAGAGGAGCAGCAAATGGTTGAGATGGAGAAGGAGATGAAGATGCGGGAGTCTGGAGGCGAGGTATGTGTACAAGCGCTTGATCGAGCCAATGCCCAAGCTTTCTCCTCGATACCCAGGACTAACTGAGATACAGCTCCTGGCCCCAGGCACTACCGCTGGAGACCTTAGCGCACAACTTGGCAAGCCAGCTTTGTAAATGTGTGACGATATGATACGGGGCGACGACGAGCGGTGGGAATCAAGTGGCTATGAAACGGTCGCATTGTATATCAGTGAGTTGTTTTGGGATGGCTGCATAGTTTCGAAAGGCTCTGGGAAGACAGAGACCTGTGTTGTATTTCTACATATCTCAGCTCATGGGACCGTAATGATTTCATAAACCCGACTTCCGATTTCATGAAAGTCTTTAAGAAAAGGACAACTATTCCAATTTGATACTCATTCTCTCTTGTCGCTTTTCTCTGCTGTTTTGCATTGGTTCTGGATGTTAATATCTGTGCCTTAAGTGTCGTGGTCCGGTAGTGGAGTCTCACTCAATCTAGTGTGAAGTCATTGGTTGACGTCGCGCCTGCCTCCGGAGGTACCTCTGTCCTTGTTGTACTGCAGCATTCCATATGAATGACGTCGGAGCAAATAATTTACGTCTCTCGCGGCTTGTTTCTTCACCATGTTCAATCCACTATCAATTTTCAAGACCGAAGAAAGTATGCAGTCAGCACGTCGAGTGTCGCTGTTACCAATTACAGATCTCACCGCCAGTCGCGAACGTGACCGGAAACTCACATATCCTTTAGCAAACAGCTCTCGAAAGAAAGAGAGAAGGTGAGATATTATACTGACCAGGAATTGATGGAAGTCATGGCTGACGAGGATTCTATTCAAGATGGCCACTCGTATTGAGATTTACAAAGGGGTCAATTCACAGCGGTATGGCCCGGCTCCGCCCTTGCTGAAGTACCTAACTGCTGATACCGCTGCAATAGAGCTTGCGTTTCCAGTCTTTGCGCACTCCCTCTTTGCTGGCTTTGTAGTCTTTGTCAATGAGCAAATCACCAGAGACTTCAATCTTCCCAGTAGCATCGTAAAAACGCCAATGGCGATATCCTCCCGTACTCATCTGACGAGCTCCTAGATTCCATCGCTCTCAATCGTCGTTGGTCTGATGCTGGTTTTCCGCAACCAAACCGCATTTTCACGTTTCTGGAACGGGCGTCTTCATCTGAACATCATCACGACAGCAATTCGCTGCATCTCCAGGCAGATTCTAGTTCTTGTACCCGCACCGGACATCACACCGGTGGCTTCTGGCTCCAGCACCCCAAGCACTTCATGCCCGGAAATATGGACGTACAACAACCCAATTTTGGAGAGGCAGGGCACCGTGTTGCCGAAAAGCGATTATGCGCGGACTATGGAGGTGGTCAAGATTTTGGTTGCAATGCTGTATACCACTAAGAATCACCTCAGAGCTGATTGGGGAGTCGCATTGAGTCCGGGAACCAGACTGACAGAGAACGGCCAGGTCACGACAACCGACGAGTATAAAGATCTTTTGCCACCACGCATGAAAGGTTATGAGCAGAAAGGCTTGGGATTGACTCTGCAGCTCGCAACCTTTGTAGAGAGCTTCGTCGGTCACGGAGTAACGAAGTAAGTCTTGAAATATTTCACCTCATCTTGGAAGTATTAATTGCTAATGCAATTTATCAGAGGATGGTTTCATAATGCTGCAGCTTCTTCGATGCTGGGAGAACTTAACAATCTCACAAAAGCATATGGAGACATGGAAGTGATCAGACTCGTACCGATACCGGTTGCTCACCTGTAAGAGTGACCAATCGCATCATATGAGGTAATGGCTGACCCAGCTAGAATCCACCATAAACAAACCCTTGCTCTTTATTGTGGCATTCTCCCATTTGCGATGGCGGCTGAGATGTCATGGTGGGCAGTACCGCTAGTAGCATTTGTATCCTTCACACTCTACGGCATCGAAGCGATAGCCGCAACATTCGAGGATCCCTTCGGTCGTGCCAAGATCGATATCAACCTTGATGCAGCAGTGGCCGATGCACGACAAGAAGTCGAGGCATTAATCACAGCTTGGCAAACACAGGGCCTTGGTGCTGGGGGACTGTTCCGTCCGCAATTCGTGGACGCCTCAACCAGCGAAACCGATGGCTTTGAAGGGAGCAGCTGTGATGGAGACGGCCGTGGTGCTCCGCCGCCTGCAGCTGTGCAGGTTAAGTTTGTCGTTGATGGCATGGGTCGTAGTGATGGAAGGATGGAGACCACAGGCGTGAGGGTTGTTCCGAGATCACAAGATGTTAGTCCGCAAGATTTGGACAATCCGTCGAGGGAGGACCTGTTTACGCTGTTTCCAGACAGGTTAGCACAAGAGAGTCGGGAGCGAGAAACTTCTACGACGAATCTTGTGGATGTATCTGACAATCAGGAGCAAGCAAAAAGTACCAGCAAGGAAACGCCCCAAGGAAAGCGGGTAGCTTGGGGTAGTGTGGTTGGGAGAGACGACGGAGGAGTCATAGAAGCAGATTTTCTGAAGTAGACTCGTGCGAGACATATATTCGCCGAAACGATAATGAATCATTCTTGATTTTGAAGTTGTGATTGATGGTATACATAGATACAAGACGTGCCCCTATACCTAGCCGACCAATAAAGCGGATAGATACCAAATTCCAACGCCGGCTATGCGCTCCATCCCAGGGCCAATTTCGCTTTGCGTATACTCTACTACACAAAGACTGCAGCGTCTTATAATGTTACAGAAAACCCAAGCTGCCTTGCCTCCACCTACACACGTGCACGTACCTAGGCTACTACTATAAAGTTACACTTCTCTTACCCCAACAAATCCCTCTGCATGCTGGGTTGGGAGGGCACGCCTCTATCTGCGGCCAAGTTTCCAGCGGTCGATGCGATCCTGAATCTCAACCCAGCGGAAGGCCTTCCTCGTGATCCCCTCCTCCTCACCTTCCTGCAGAACCACGGTCGGTGCACCACTGCCATTGCCGGGGTTCTTCACCATACCGCCAACAACCATGCGTGCCACGCGCCGCAAATCAGCAACGGTAAGCTCCTCAATCTTTTTGCACATCTCGCGTACGCCCACCTTGCGGCCGTGTACCTGCACCTGTCGGCCTAGGTCTTCGAGCTCCACCATACGGCTTTCAAGGTTCATGAGAAGGCTGGATCGGAGCTGGTTTTTGGCGCGGTTCACTTCGGCAGTTTGAAGTGATGAGAACCCCGTCTCTAGTGTGAGGGCTTGCAGCTCGCGGCACATCACGTCGAGCATGTTGACGACTTTGCTGGGAGAACAGCTGGAGGAGATACCGAAGAGTCCGGAATCAGTGTAGGAGTGGTTGAATGCAACGCAGGATTCAACCCAGCCATGTTGGTTGAGCACGTTCGTGTATAGTCTTGAATACATGCCCTTTCCGGGTCCTCCCGCCGAGAAAGATCCACCTCCACCGAGAAGTGTTTGGAGGGTTGCCAGAGCGTAGATATCCTCGGATGAAATGGGTAGTGCTTCGAAAGCTAGGTGGATATGAGTTAAAGGTGGGAGTGCAGCACTGATTGGTGGTGGAAGGTTGGGGAGAGACACAAAGCCGCCGGTGTAGTGAGACGGTTGAAGGATATCGAGCTCGGAAGGCGTATGTGGCAGAACGGCTGCATTATTAGTAGCAGATGTAGAAATGCTTTTGAGAAATGGGATTTTGGATAAGAGTTTAGATGGTTGTTGTGACGGAGATGGTGGGAGAGAAGTAGCCGAAGAGGTTGGATCGGCACTGCTCTCTGAAGTCTCAATTGATGCTTCTGAACCGGTTTGTGACAGGACCGGACCTGACCCCTTAGGCATATCCCCAAAGAATTGCTCCGTCAACCTCACAGCTTCGTCGTGAGCAACTCCTGCAAAAGCAACAACCATTCGTTCTGGTTTGTAAAACGATTGCCGATATGCCTCCACGACGCTTTTATCGATCTCGGACAGGCGCTCCTTGGGACAGAGTAACGGGTTTCCTAGGGTGTTATCCTTGAAAGCGGCCATGTGCACCAATTCTGGTAGAATCAATTCCGGCTTGGACCAGATCTCTCCAATCTCATAGGCAGCTGTCTCGAGCTGTTGATCAACCTCTTCTTCTGTGATTAACGGACGTCGGATGGTCTCGGCGAGTAGCTCAACCGTGGTTGGCACGGCAGAGTTGAAGGTGGCAGATTGATACATCAAGGATTCCCGGGAAGAGGCGCATTGTATGTTTCCACCCAGCGATTCCAGTGACTCCAGCATCTCATCACTCGTTCTTTCGGTTGTGGATTTGAAGGCCAACCGATCCATGATGTGGCTCACGCCTCGCAGATATTCGTTTTCAAAGCGTGATCCGGCATCGATGTAGACGCCGATACCCGAAAAGTGGCCAGGCAGGGCCTCGGTTGCAACTCGAATGCCATTTGGAAGCGTTGTGATCTGGTCGAGCTCTGCGGGATCCTAAGGAAAGAGGTTAGCCACTTCGGAGCCGGCTTCGAGGCACTTCAGCCCAAACCTTTTGTATTGGATCGACAACAGTAGCTAGGCCCCTCGATCTAAAGGTTGGCAGCACATTTGCGGCACCTCTCCTGGCTGAGCGGGTCAGGGCTCTTGAAGAGGAAGCTTTCAACATGATTGCATGGAAGGGTGCGGATTGTAGAGGATGGCGTTCGGGTTCCAAAATTTCGCTATCGCATCACATCACACCTCGCGCTCGCGGCTGACGAACCGCTTCGCTTACTTTTCGCGCATTGTGGAGAAACCGTCGGGCCGAGAAAGGCCGCCTCGATCCGATGAGGTGCAGTCCAGGACTAAGTTAGTTATCAGTTTCCGGGGTTGTCTTGCACAGAACATAGGGCCGCATGTATCTCAAGGTCGGATCAGGCCTGATGGCGCATGTCCATCGACGTCGCGGGGGAGAGCGCAGGGCGACGCAGGTGCCGGATCACGCCGGCTCCTCAGACCATCGATCTATTCTTAGGCGTTGCTCGCCTGGTGCGCCTACAGCGGGCCCCTACCTGACTAAGGCACAGTAAGGAGGCCTGGACGCAGATTAGAGGTGGCACCGGCTCCTGCGCGATGATTTTACTATTATTACATGCCAATGCGGTCGACACTCACTCACTCTGGCGGCGGATTCCAAACTGCAGGACGCCCAGGGCCAGAGAGGAAGGTCCGACAGGGGCAACAGCAACGGTTGGCCGAGGCGGGGGCCGAGGAGCGCAGAAGGACTGATGATGATGATGATGCTGGATGGTCTCGCGTGTAGTCGCGGTCGTGGTCGTGGTCGTGTACGATACCGCCCAGGACTGCACCACCACCACCAGCACCACCACCAGCACATGACAAGACCCGCGAGACATGGACAGGATGCAACATGGCAGCGCGGCGACACGGTAAGTCGAGAATGGCATCTCCAGACCGGGACCAGTCGCGTGCTTGGCCGAATGGCGGACGACAGGCGGCAGGCGTCAAATCAGTAGTAGTGGCGCTGCAGTGTTGACATGCACCCCCTAGGCCAGAACCCGCCATGTCTCCTGGCGGTCCGCTTTGGGAAGTCACTTGGATGGTTCCCTGGACTCCGTCCTTCATCAGTGCCAAAGGCCGGTGTTTCGTGACCGTCGTTTTCTCATCGATCGTTGCTGGATTCTTGCCTTTCCCTTTTCGTGCTTTCCCTTTCCCTTTTCCCTTTTCCCCCGCCCGATCCCTCGTCCTTTCTTCTTCTGCTCTGCGTCCTCCTCCTCACCATAGACGTGCATTATTAGCTGGACCCTTTCGCCCCTACACCGAGCAGGGACACCACCTCCTCCATCAGCCTCGTCTGCGGCCTTCCTCGATTCGTTATCGCAAAAGTCAGATGCTTAGCACTGAGCATTCTCGTCTCGTCTCCAACGTCATTATTCACTTCAATCCCCGTCCGTCGTGTCCCAGTCAGGCTTTCGCCGTAGCAAGCCACGCCTTTGCCTCCGCTCTCGTCGTCGCCGTCGGCTTCGTCCCTTCGTCTTTTCTTTTCTACCGTCCCTCTTGAAACACCCTTCGCCAAATTCTCCGTCTGCTTGTGAGAGTGAGAGCCGACGTCTCACCTGGGGCCCGTAAAGCAAATGTCTATGTATGCAAATGTTCCCTCGCAGCCTTGGTTGTCCCCTCCGCCAACCTTTTTCCGCAGAACCACTACCGCCTCTCCTCCTGTATCGCCTGCGAGTCCAACCTCGCCCACACGGCCAGGTCGGCTGAGGGGACTGAGCTACCTGCGCACTTATACCCAGCAGCATCTATTATCGCGCGAGAGCAGTAGCCATTCGTCCAGCAACTCACGACCAAACTTGGGCGGCCGAGCGACGAGTTATCCATCGCCGTCAACCTCCAATCGAACATCGATCCCACGTTCGCCACTTAGTCCCGTCATTGTGAGTTTTGTGCGAGCCTGAGCCGGTGTAATCAGTGTGAGGTTCTAATGTATCTGGTGCAGCCACCGTCCCCAACCCAAGCGACGCCCAATCGTACTACGTCCCCGACAGCACAGCGCTCGACGACAGAGCTCTCGTCTCAAGACTCGATTGCTCCCACCAGCGGTTGGTTACCAACTGTGGGAGGGCAAAGCGGGGTGTCACGCATAGGAACTGAACCACAATCGACCGTCGCGGACGCACCGTCCGCTCTGCTATCGAGCAACGCGACGTCAACCGGTATAAGTCCCGAACTAGGTGCCTCCATGGCCCGTACGCGCTCAGAGACGGCGGGAGGAGCCACTGATATCTCCCGGAATGAAATGCAGGATGATATGAGCCAATCGGCGAACGCTGCTAGTAATGCCAATGGTAACGCTACTAGTCAGTTACCCTCCATACGGTTCATTCAGCACCAGGACCCAAGAGCCCAACGTCCTTCGCTAGCTTTCTCTCCTATGGCTCGTATATTACCCACTGGGAAGGAGACTATTAAAGTGGGGAGGTATTCAGAACGGGAGGCACAACCTGTACAGCCCGTCAACGTACCTTCAGCAGCACCGGTGGGATTCAAGTCTAAGGTCGTGAGTAGACGACACTGTGAATTCTGGTGCTCGCAGGGAAAGTGGTATATCAAAGATGTGAAGAGCTCGTCGGGGACGTTCCTCAATCATATCAGATTGAGCTCGCCAAATACCGAGTCACGACCATTTCCCATCAACGATGGAGATATTGTACAGCTCGGTATCGACTTCAAAGGAGGCGAAGAGATGATATTCAGATGCGTCAAGATTCGCGTAGAATTGAACAAAGGATGGCAGAATGGCCCTACCAGTTTCAAGTATGTTTGTTCTACTATCCTAAGGAGTTTGTAAACTGACTATTTGAAAGCGTGGCGTCACACAAGCGTCTGCGAGAGATGATGGCAAATCAGTCTAAAGCTGGTGGTAATGGAACGTCCCAGGATTGCTCAATTTGTCTAGGTCCTATTCAGGTATTCTCAAATCCTTTTAGTCAAAAGCTTTTGAGCTTTACTGATTTTCGTGATTTAGCCTTGCCAATCTTTGTTTGTTGCACCCTGCTCGCATACGTGGCACTATAAATGCATCCGGACCATCATCAACGGGCCTCACTGGCCTCACTTTCAATGTCCAAATTGTCGAATGGTTGCCGATCTGGAAGCAGACCTTGATGATGTGGCTATGGATGGCGAATGGGAAGACTATAAGGCATCGGAAACCGATGAGCCAGTAGTGCCCCCAGCGGCGGTAAACCGTGCTGAGAGGCAAAGCTCGACTGTGGCAACGGATGGATCGGAAAACACTGAATCCATGCTCGCTGCTGTTTTGTCTGCCAATTCAAATCACACAACGGAGCAACCCGCCGAACAAGCAGACATTGATTCGGAAGTACCAAGTGATGATTATGATGCTGGCATTGAAGAAACTGCCGAGGAACTCGAAAACCTTAACATTCATGAATCTGCGGATTCTGAATCTTCAGCAGTCCTCACCTCCGCACATTCAACCACCCGACCTGTCGATATTGTGCGAAAGCAGAGTTCGACCGCAGTCTCAAATGGAGTAGGATCGGATTCTATATCTGGTCCTGGGCGAAGCTGTACTCCATCGCCAGTAGCGATCGATGGCATGGGGCCGATGACGCCTAGGAATGACATTGGCCCTTTCGTTTTTGATGGAACGGCAGGCCGCATAGCCGCTAGCACAGGGGCCGGTCATTCTGCCATGAACTTGGATTCTGCAGCATCTGTACCGCAAGCAATACCCGAATCGAGCATAGAAACTTGAGCTTAATTAGCATCAGCGAGGCGTACCACGGCACCTCTGCATGGAGTTGGCTTTCTGTCCTGCGATTTTAGCGATCACCTAGACCAGAAAGGTGTTTCTTGGTCCTTGCTTATATCGAAGGAAGGGAAATTTTGTACTAACTAATATCTAAATTAGGGAGGTCTTGTAGCTCGATCCGAGCATAATTGTCGGCTGCTGTCTTATATTTCTTGTTTTGGGGATATACTAGGCGTATACTCAAGGCTCGGGGGGCTAGGTCTGGGAGAGGAGTATTGTATTAGTGGACAGGACCCGTTCCCGACGTTGGGCGCCTCATCTATCCCTTTTATCGCTATGCCAGTTGCATTATCTTTTTAATTGTCTTTCCCTTATCTCGACATTCTTTCGTCAAAGGCTTACATCTACATATGGGTGCTATACTGCATTACCTTACGTTAGTACATACAGAGGTGGATACTGGATGGTTGCAGTAGATTTTTGTCACACTGCTACTGATACCATTTGTGTTTTTGCTCGCAAGCTAGATCAGATGGTGTTTATGGCGCGACATGGTCGTATTTGTTGTTATATCATCAGAGGCTTCACGCTAAGTGGTAGCCGCTTTAAAGATATGATCCTGAGCTTAATGAATGCCATCTTTCTTGCTAAGCCCTTACTTGCACCTAGCACCTGCACTTCCATCGAGAAATGATGATACATGGCGGCATGTCTCGTACACTACTGTACCTGGCATTGTTTGAATGCAAGAGTCACAATGTAATATGTTCAGAAAAGCCCCGGGTCTTGAAGGGTTTCAAGAATCTAAAGACACCAATAATTACAATCACGTTCCTCCATACCGGTTACGCTCCCCAGGACTCTCATTTCTTAATCGCCGAACCAATCCTCTCGATCTCCCTTGCCTCCACACTCCCCACGCCGGCTGCGCTCCTCAGCCTCTCCAGCGCCTCGACATCCTTGATCTTAACCGCCTCCTCGGCTGCTTTGACCCGCATCCCGCACTTCTCATACATCTCGATGCTCATACCCGTCGCCAGCGTTGATGCGGCTTTGGGGATGAAAGTGCTTGCAAGCTTGGGGTTGCCGGCTGAGAGGATGAGTGTGAAGAATGGCTGTGGGAGGATGTGTTAGTCTGAGATTTTTGGGAGGGGCGGTACCAAGAAGGGAAAATGGGATGTGAGGACGGGAACCGGGATGTGGGGACAGGAGATACGTACTTCCCAGCCGATGGGGGAACGGCGTGTCTTGGACCATTCTTCTAACTCGTTCCAATCGCGTTTTGATACTAAAGCTCGCAGGCTGGTATGAAGTCAGTGACAGTGAACCTCATACTACGAAATGCTTCCCCAGCTTACCGGATCCACCAAGCTGTCTTTTCCGGGACCTTGAACTCGCTCTGGATCTTCTTAGCCCGACTAGCATAGCCTAACTTGATGAGCTTATACATCGTATCATTGACACTAAGTCCTGTGAATGACTCGGTTAGATCTCGATCGAAAGCTTCTTGCATGCGCAGTAGAGCCGTCGCTTCCTTCAGTACTTGTACCTCGAAAGCATGGTCTTTGGAATCCGAGAGTAGCTTTGCTGCTAATGCTAGCTTGTCCATTGCTGTGCGGGAATCGGGCTGCTTCAGCGCTTCACGAACGAAGACGTTGGCGCCGTCCACGCGTCGATCATCTTGATAGTAGAGATCTTTCAACAATTCAGCATCGTCGGCTTGTGCAGAGGATTCTATTAGCGCTGTAGCGACGAGGCGGGTGTTGATGACCCGGAAGAAAGATGCTAGTGGGAGTTTCTTCTTGAGATGCAGCAGCACAAACAACGTTAAATCTGAATCACCACTCTCGATGGCCTTGTCGAGTGCTATTTCGTCTTCTTCCATGCTGAGAAGTAGAGGTACTTGTTTCCCGGCTCTTGGCTCATGGTTCAGCAGTTCTGTTGCAAGGCGACCTCTTCCTTCGTCATAAGCTGCGCGTGCGATCTCTTCGAAGGAGATGCCTCGTTTTCCGGCCAATTTATCGACGATCAGACGGCAGATCGTATCCTCGTCTTCCGCCCCCACGCGCACCTTTTGTGATGCCCAATGCACATAGATACGATCAGTTGGTAGGCGGAGATAGGTTGAGATGCGAATGGCCAGCAAATACTCTTGTCGATTGATCAGTCGCCGTATAAGCTTTTCAGGCGTAAGTCGCAAATATTGCTCGTAAGAGATTGGAAGTCCAATTTCGTAAAAGCGAACGGCGTTGAGTACACGAAGTGTTTCACACATGTCTACAAAATCATCGCTGTTATAGATATCCAGTACGGACTTTCCAAACGAGGCTGCTTTAAGGAGCTGCTTCTGCCAGTGTATACTGAACTCATGACCTGCGGCTTTTACCTGGTCGTTGGATTAGATGAGGGTAAGGCCTAATCTCTAAATGAGGGATGACCTACGCATGTGTCGACTGCCTCTACCAAATTCGGGCGAATAAGCTGTATGTTATCGTCTGCCTTTGGAGATTGCATCTCTAGCTGCTCAACTGCATCTAGAAGAATTGATGCTGGTGACTCGGTACCAAAGCGAAAAACTTCATCGGTGACTTCTGGTACCTTTTGTAAGAAATCACAGACATTGTTTGTGATGAGTCGTACACCATCGTGATCTGCATAACTTAGTCAAGGCCAAGGGATGGGGGATTGGAAGCTCACCAGCAATCAGATGGACACGACCGTCATAGAAGTATTTTGCAGCAGCATTACTTGGTCCGATTATATGAACTTCATCTTCCCAAGCAATCACAACAGCATCATTGCCACACCACTGCAAGTCTTTGGGTGTTATTTTTGACTTGGAGCTGTGTTCACTCAATCTGTTTTGGAAATCACTTGTGATAACGTAGGCCTTCCCAGTTCCGGTGTATATGGCCACAAACCTGCCGTTAGGGGAAACACTAATGTGGGTAAACGGCCCAATATCAAGAAACCTGTCTTCAGACTCTTGAGCATCAACAACATGAATCGTCTCTCCGATACTTAATAGAACCTCTACAGAGCGTGAGAGAGTATATGCTGGAGGGATGATGGTCCACGAATGTACCTCGCCGTCAGGAGGTATCGCCAGAAGCTTTGGTCGTGGTTCTCCATACCGTGTGACAGCAATCAGATGATTGTTAGATAAGAGTGCAACAAAGCCACTGCCATAGAATCTGCGTCCTATGTAAGTCAAAGGCCAACCGCTTAGGGAACGAACTGACCGGCAGGCTACAACACCATATTCCTCAGATCCATTTCCCAGAGAGAATTGACTGAAATCTCCTTGCAGATCATAGCACCGCACTGTTCCATCGGCAGTGACCACCAGTAATTGCTCATCGTCGGACCAGCCCAGTCCTTTAATGGAACCTTTGTCCCAGTTCAGTCGACGGATCAACTTGCCCGCACAACTATAAATATCTATGCCCGACTTGGATGCCTGTGATCCTCTGAATGTATGTAATTGCGATTCATCCCGGTAAAGAGCTACAATAGACCATAAGTAGAAGAAACAAGCCGTGCATTCAAAGTCTCCAGACACAGCCGTGGATCACGTGCGAGGAAATTCACAATAAAGTGAAGGTATCCCTTATACCAATGCCAGTCATTAACCCGGAAAGAGCAGAGAAAGCCGGGATATCATCCACTTGGAAGCATACGTCTACGCGGTGCCAAGGCTAAGTGCTCTACGATATTCAAATCCAGGGACTTCCCCGAGTTGAGCGCTAAGACAGGATTTGCAAGAGGCCATGGGAATCACAAAAGAGTTCTCTTTAACGTACCTACTGCGCCGCCGTACGAGCACCCAGTGACGATATAGTTCTCGAGCTCCAAGTCCTGATCGAAGACAGCGGTATATAGCTGTGTCTTTCGGTAGAACTTGTCGCCAACCCTCTCCCAGTCCGCTGTCGGATTTGCCATGAGTGCAAGGTGGTCACCTCATTCCGGGGACAGGATTATTCGATGTCGATGCAGCAGCTGTAGCTGACCTTGTGGGTAGGCAAGCTGGAGCTTGGGACGGGGCGCGCTGGTGCAAGCACGATCTAGTAAACTTGGCGTGTACGTAGACGGCCAGTGGCACCAAATCTCCACCGATTTACTAGACGCACTCGTCGAATTCTGTTTCGCCAGCCGCTGCTGCATCATCAACTCCATCTTCCACCCGCCGACTCTCCATATCGCGCACCGCTTTCGAGAAAGGTCCACACCTTCTGGCATGTTGATTGTCACATTGCGCTGGAATATGGACGATTGACCATCTCCTTTGCGAATCGCCTGATGGCCGACGAACTTCTTTTAAGCAAGATCCATGACTTGAGCGACTTGGAACTTGCGGCGTTGCTATGTCTTGTAGCCCAGGAACACTGTATCATTGATACACACCCAGAAGTACTCGATGAGACCGTGCAGGAGCTAGAGCTTGTGGGTTTCTTGCCAGCACACGTAACATAGCTCCGCTAATGCCCTCCAGATTGCTACCAAGGTCTTCGGCCTTCCCTATGCAGTAATAGATTGCTCAGAGAATACTTCCCTCGACGATTTTGCCAATGCTATCCTCACCGTAGAGAACAGTGAATCGAGAAACAGCTCTCCTGTCCGAACCCGGCAGGACTATTTCCTGAACACGGGGCCTATATTCAAATCGATTCGGTCTCCACCATCAGACAGCGGTGCCTTAGACAACAAATCGATTGCCAGCGTAATCATCGCAAAGAATCTTGATGAAGCTCCAAGGCAAGTTCAGATTCAGGCGTTGGAACTCATTCGGGCCCGGCGAATATATACTAGAACTGCTGTGCAAATTGCGCCAAAGCGCTTCTTGTTCATTGGTCTACTTGCTGGTGGGGAAGGTCCCAGGTTGACGAAACATCTCAATGACTTTATGTTCATATCACACTTCCATGACCCCGAAGATGGATTCCCAAATACAGATGAGATATATGGAGATGGCGACGAGAACTCCATTTCTTCTGTGGTCAAAAGAAGCCCAACCCGTGGCTCAGATGACCTTTCGCAGCCACGAATTACCGCTCAAGTCAGTGCTCTTCCAAGTCCTCGCAAAGCACTTTCTGATGCTAATATATGATACAGGAAATTGAACATCTGGCAGAGCTGGCTGACAGGGTTACGGTCAGTGTGGAGGTCAAGCAGTACCAGCTGAATATCGTTTCATTCTTGCGCCTTCATCGAGCGGTTGGTTGGGGCATATCAGCCGTAGCGACACAACATTTGGAGAAGTTATCTAAGTATGTTTTCCGCTCTACGTAACTTTTAGAGACTGACACGGTTAGATGCCTGGCTCCACTCCATGGCTTGAATTATGCCACACCATCGCTCGTAGCGCTCGCAGCCCGTAAAATCTATCTCCATCGTATACATATTGTCAAGCCCAAAAATGAGCGGAGTATGCAATGGGGAAGCGATGTGACCGCAGTGGCTGCTATCCTAGAAGGCGTTGCGCCAGAAGATGTGATTGAGGATGTTTTGGTTGGCTCAGGGATAGAGACTCCTCTGTAGATGGCAGGAAACCTTTGATTGGGTAGCCGCCTGCTTAAAAGCGAGCTATCTCCCATACCAACAAAAAAGACCATAATAACAACTCATCTGTTCATAGACATGGAAATTAACCTGGCAGTGAAGCTTTGCGTGTTTGCTATGGCATTCTGCAGATGGAGTTACACAGCAGCCAGGCATCTTCTGGATCCGATTGGTGGACTCCTGCGGTGACCGACTCTCTCGCAACACCTTGCTTATTCCATGAAGATGGGATTCCTTATTTGATTAAATCAATTCCCTCTGATTGCCGGCATCATTTTGACTGGAATAGTCTGTAAGGAGGTTTGGCTGTCTTAGGTTTGACTTTGATAACACCGGGTCGACTTCTAGTGTTGAGCAACTCACCCTCCATTCAAGCAAGATCGAATTTGCGTGACGAACGTGTCCGGTGGGGATCATTTCGAAGTGCATCATGTCAGACGCGTTCGACATCTCAGGTATTCTGCATCCAGATTACGTACTTCGATTGGAAGCAGAATTCAAGGCAGCTTTGGAGCGAGAGGAGGAAGTACTTCAGGAGCGTAGACAACAGGAAGACACTGCGAGAGAGGCCAGATTTCGGAAAGAACGGGAAACTGTTCTGGAGGAGAGGAGAAAGGAGGATGAGGAACGACGTCAAATGCAGAGTCAGAGGAGCATGACCTGGATCGCAGAATTTGCCCAGCAGAAACTTATGGAGATTAGTACAAACGGCCTTGCTCACAATTCTCAACATCAGCCATTCGCAGCCTCAACCAGCAAAGCAGTAGTTGGAGATGGCATCTCACAAACACTGCATGGCAGAAATAGCCGGTCTGCGGCCTGGAGAAGCGCCTTGGAATCGACTCTTGCATCTGCCTCTGAAACCATGGACAGCTACCACCACAACTCTCCTTGGTCTGTTGATCATCAGACTGCAAGTGAAGAAACAGACTCTAGCCTATCACCTACTCTACCAAGTCCAGACTCGAGCCCCTATCTGGATAAAAATGCAGTAGTCAAGAATAGTACTGCCCTGAGATTTGAGGGACCGAGGCAGGTCAGATCCTGCCGTATTCAAGACCTCGTTGCGGATGATTTTGTGATTTGCGGAGCGCAGTCGGTATTGCCATCCAAGGAAGGTTACTATAGATTCCGGTGTCCAGTCCCTGGCTGCAAATTTTGGCCAAGTGAGAAGGCGTCGAGGACTGGGTCTCCTGAAATGTCATACCTTGTTCATCTACAGAAGGGTCATCGTGCTCACAATATTTCTAATACGCCAAATTTAGATGAACAGGCGACGAGACTCCTCAAAATTCCTGCTAACGACCGAAAACACTGCAAGATTACGCACGCTTTGGACCTGTTCGGTACAGTCATTGAAGATGCCGATCATAGATGGTTCACGGCATGGAAAGCTAAAGCCGTCCTGAAGGCCGGCTCCATTCGGAGACCAGGCAAACACTCACAGGAGAATCCGATTAATACAACGGTGCTGGAGAAGAAGAGGCATCTCCCAAGGACCGCAAAGACTTTCTTTGGCGAGAATGGTCAGGGCGAGGATAGTGAAGGGACACAAGAGAGCATGACGCAACCAAGAGCAGATTCCGTCTCACCAGAAATATAGTTACTGTTTCTGGCTACTGTAGTTAGCTCCTTAGGTCCTCGTCCCGGTAACCACTTTAAGTAGGTGTCTAATTGAGAAGGATTTTCTTGATCTCTGGCTTTTGAACGGTTGACAAAAAACCTACTCTTTGAGAGGACTCTCTTCCTCACGTACTTGTTTCTGAACATCGTCGGTCGTCGAACATCAGGCCATCTCCGCAGTGATTGGTTGGCCAGGAACAACAACTACATCGGAAGCATAGAACACTTCAATCTCTTCATAACCTGAACGTGGGTGTTGGATTGCTGTTATTCTCGACAAAATTCCTGATCACACCTTGTTCAATCGCCCCCCCTAAAAGATACCCTTCATCCGTTGTTCCGTTCTCCCTTTTCAATTTATTTCAACCACCACTTCTCACGCCTTTGAGCTTCCCAGCCGCTTACTTCAGGATTAATTGAATCTTGCTGAAGGAGATACACGGCTCTGTTCCAGTTCATTACAGCTCTGCATCTTGCCTCCTTTTAACAAACGTTGACCTTTGCCTTTATCGGAGGTGGTACTTCGGATTTTGTTCTATCATCTCAACCCATCTCAGCGAGGATATCACTGCTTACATTGGAGAACTACAAAGTATTCACGTCAGGTTCGACCAACTTCATCCGCAGAGATAAAACGCTTGCTTGTACCAGGCCATTGAGCATTGTGAACGTTACTTAAGCGTTGCGAACGTCCCTTGAGCATTCTAAACGTTTCTTAAGCGTTTTTGAACGTTGTTTAGAGGCTGCGAACGTCCCTTGAGCATTCTGAACGTTTCCTAAGCGTTTTTTGAACGTTGTTTAGACGCTGTGAACGTTCCTTGAGGGTTGTAGACGTTGTTGAAGCGTTTTTGAACGTTGCTTAAGCGCTGCGAACGCTTCCCCTGAGCGTTGCCAACGTTTTCTCTCACAAACGGACAGTTTTATATTGTCGAAGGATCATCTTCTTTCAAATATTTGTCCTCTCTCTTCGGACTGCTCTAACGCGTAGCACACTTCTCACCTTGAGGCTCGCCAATACTCACTTGACCTCCATCGACAACATTCTTCACTGCTCACTTTTGAAGTCATCAACGTTGCTTCCGAAGTACAGGGTCTCAAAATTAACCGCAGGCAGCGCTATTCTTCGAACGTTGTTCCACCACCTCAGCTCATCTCGACATATCGACAACATCACACATCCCACCACACGAGAAAGCCCCTGTATTAAAGATCGAACCTAGGAAACAATCCAGCAATTATCAAGCTTACAAGGTCTCCTAGACCCATGATTGGTGAGTGCACCAGTCCATTTACTGACATCCTCGCTTAACATTGATCCGTAGATAGTCACTCAAGACACTAAGCACTTCAGCATCGGAGGTGTTTCGAGCCTCCGAAGGACGTATCGACTGGTACCCCTCTGAAATACACAGCTTTACGTGTTTTTTAAACTTCATGAAACCATCAACATGCGCGGTGCTCTAAATGCAGTATTGGAGGATTGGGGATCCGTAAGAAGCGAGCTCAAGACAGAGCGAGAGCAGAATCTCAAAGAAGAGGACAAGAAGACGCAAACCATTAGAGACGCGGCTGATCGAAAGAACAGTGGCTTCTTCCAGACTCACTTTGCAGTCATTCTCGAAGCTCGCCGACTTGAAGATCAAGAGCGATCTATCCAGCGAAAGCTTGACGAAGACTCATGGATCCTTGATACCTTCCAACAACATGTTGAGATTCGCAATGCCTATTTCACGGGGCGCCTTCCACCACGACCTGAGATAGAGGTTGGCGAAGTAGAACAAGCACCTTCCAGCTCCCATGCAACAGAACCAATTAAAGAGAGTGAGAGCGCATCTGGATCAGTCTCCAACTCCACTCCAGCAGTTGAAGTTTTGACCGGGGACACTCCCAGCAGCACTAGCACCAAGGGCAAGGGCAAGGACGAGGAGCCAGCTACAGACACTGACGTACCACAGCCAGCCAGCGGTAGTGGTTCGAACCAAGCCCCCGTTTGCCGCGTCGCCGACATCAACATAGATTGTAATGTTGTCCAGATATCAGCCAAGGCCGCGGCAGGCAAGGGAAACGCCCCAGGCTTCTACAGACTTCGAGACTGCCATATGTGTGACTGGAAGCCGGCTCCATGGATCGACCTCGTCAACTCATGCCTTCAGCATCTACGCAACACTCACGAGCTGACCAGCGAGGATGGTACAACCATCAAGTCCGCCGACGTCATCAAGATCCTGGGCGTGCGCATCGAGGACGCGAATCTGGAGTGGTTCATGGATTACAAGTTTTTTCGCACGCGGAGAATTGCTTCACAGGAGTGGAACGCTGACAACAAGTCCAAGACCGCGCCCGCCCAACCACGCAACCGCTGTTCGTACTGTACGGAGAAGGACGCCGAGTGTGATGGCCGTAATCCTTGCGGCACCTGCCTCTTGGAGGGAAAAATTTGCCGGTATGGCTTGTCGGATTTTACCGTCCGTCTTGGGAAGGCGAGTTCCGTGGGCGGCAACAAGAGAAAGCGTGAGGACGACGAGGAGGATCCCGACTTTGTCCCTACGGGCAAGAAAGCATCAAGTCATCTCAAGACCTGAATCCTTTCGGGTGTTTTATGTTCCTATATGTCTGCGTGTCTTCTCTTTAGCTTTGCTTCACCCGTTTTGTTTTTCTTTTCTTTGGCGTCTCTCCTCTCTTGCTTGATTTCTTTTCTCCTGTGCTGTGGAATTAATGTAACTATAACCATCAAGCCATAAGATGCTAGTCTCAAGCATGAGCCCGACGAGACTTGCTTTATGTCTTGTCTCCTCTGCTCAGGAGTTCAATGTCACTTCAATCATCGAGCCATAGGCTGCTGGTCTCGAGCATGAGCCCGAAGAGATCACACACCAACATCAGACACAATAGCGTCAGATGAGCTAGAGCGAATACATACAAATATAAATCAACTCTACCAGCTTCTCTGGCTTCTTCTCGGGAATTGAATTATCGTCGTCCTTCACCCATTGAACTTCATGCATGCAAAAGGGAGTGTTTTCAACTCCAACCCTGAATCCATTCTACTCATCATCATACTTACCACTCCAGGCTACGGGCTTCTCGTGGGAGGTTGGTAAGGATTCTCATAACACTTGAGCGGATCAAGAGAATTGGCAAGTAGGTAGCTAATCCAGCGATCTATCACTTGCTTCTGCTCGCTACCAGATATCAAGTAAACAAGCAATCCAGCGGACTGCCGACAAACCACTCCCGATCGCCCGCCCACGCTCTGGTGACAAAATCCCTCCCAATTTCCACCACCTTCTCAACCTGCTCCTTCGTTCCCCAGCCCTGCACACTCGATCCCCAGCAGATAAGATGCGTACCGAAATGGACGGCGGTTCTGAACGCCAAGTCTCGGGGCAGACGGCCGTAGCCTTGCATGAATGCAGCAATCAGCTCAGTCCCAGCATCGATGCTCTTGAAGTGCTTCAGCTCGAAGAGCTCAGCAAACATCTGGCCTAGATCGAAGGCGATGGATCCAATATGGCTTAGTTCCCAGTCGATGATGAACATCTTGAGGGGAGATTCTGGAGAGGCGGGGAAGGGTGCATTGGGGAGGATGACGCTAGGAGGGCGTCAACATGCGGATTTCCTCTTTCAGGAGGCCAGAGACAGGGGAGAAAGAATGACATACTTCCCAGACCAGAAATCTCCATGGATCAACGTCCCTTGTCCCCCATCAACCTCTAGCCGAACCTCCTTCCCAATCTCCTCGAACAATGCTCTCGAATTCTCCAAGAGATTTGGAAAGCTCTCAATCCGCACCAGCAGCCGTGAGTAATTGATCTGGAACTTGAGGTCACGCATAGCGGTATTCCTCTTCATAGTCTCCCGTACTCCCGCCTGCTCGGGGGCAGCACCCCAGGTATGGAAGCGTTTGGCCCAGAGTCCAAGGCTGTTACCCAAGCGGGTGCATTCTTGGGGATTGAGGGAGTGAGTGAGGCAGTAAGTCTTTAGATCTGTGGAAGACGGAAGGTCGGTATAGATCTGGGTATTGTTTTCCACATCGAAGTGGTATAGATGCGGAGTGAGCACGGTGATATCTGCATGTGTCGATGGAGCGAGCTGGCCAAGCGCAGTAAGAACTGCTTGCTCAAATTCCTGAAACCAGACTTAGCAGCAAAGGGCAGTGAGTATGTATCACTTACACATCGGGTAGAGGTAAGCGTGAACGTAGGACTCAGAGCTACATATCCTTCCGTGTGCTTGATCACGATCGTGCTCGAGCCATCGGACAATGGAGTATCCAAAGTAGCTCGGTATACAAAGTTGGCTGTTCCACCGGTGAGTTTCACTAGATCACTGCACGCATAAGGTCCATCTTTCAGGGCATCCTGCACCGAAGCAGCAATTAGATCTGCCGCGGCCATTACTGTGGCTGGACCCAGGTCCGTAAGGCGTTCAGTAACGGACTTCTGTTTGTAGATGAAAGCTTCCCTAAACCAAAACGCTCAGGCAACAAGCAAGGAGAAACTGGGGAATCGAGGCTCACTTGTGCACGTGATGAATTCACGCAACTCTTGCAGAAACAGATCCGATCAAGACCATTATTTATGTAGAACTTAGCATGAGGTCTGCAGCGAGCCAGGTTGGTAGCAGGTGCAAGGGCCAACCCTTTCAGCTCCTCATTCCCCGTTGGTGACTCATCCGGGGTGCACGCTTGGCAGCAAAGAGCGGCGGGCAACATTTAGAGAGCTATGCAACATGATCGTGACGCATGCACCCGCCGAATCAAGTCATACACAGAGCGGCCATTGCATGCAGTGCAGATGTGAAGATGTGACGATATGAAGCGGTGGGAGTTGGATCAAGGTGGATGGTCGGTGAATAGTAAGCGAGCCGAAGTGAAGTCAGATATGGCCAGGCTAGACAATGCATGCTGATAATATTATTACATTCCTTCCTTCTTAAAGACCGCAAGCCCATCAGCCAGTAAAGGCTCTCTTTGAACGCCATGCTAAGTACCAAAAGATGCGACGCGACTCCATCCTTATGCTTGTAAGTCCATTCTCGTTTGTACCCATCAATCCGACCCGGCTTGGAATCTCATTTTGAGAACCCAACTTCCTTCAAATTCAACGCCGCGCCTGATTTTGGTGCCTGCTTTCTTCCAAACCGCGATACCGAGACCGATATCTGCTACGAAAAGTTGCCATTCCTTGCCCTTGGACAGTACGTCCTCGTCCGCGACCCCTTCCCCTGAGTTCATCGCTTCCAAAAGTCCCTTCTTGGGTGCTCCCATCGCAACAATATACTTGGAGTGGATATAAAGCTTCCTCCCATCAATGATGCTGACCTTGCCGGAAGTGGGGTCGATACCGGTCGGGATGTCAATGGCCAACACGGAAGCCGTGCTTCGATTTGCCCATTCGATGAGTTCATATGCTGTGGCCTGATCACCGGTTCGCAACTCTTCGAAAGGCATCGTTAGTCCGAGAAGCCCATCGATGATTAAGTCGACGGGCAGGGGGAGCGCTTTGACAATTTCTAATAATTCGTTCTTAGCGACTAGTCTTCCTCCGAAACTTCGGAATATCTTGAGCTGGCGTCTCAATCCTACAAGAAGTTCCGCCTCTCGCTCTAGGCCCAGAACGCAGATGATGACATTGATAGCATGGTTCCGGAGATGTCGACCAGCTGCAACAGCTCTTAGTCCACTTTTGTTGTTGCCTGCCAGAACAACGACGGTTGGCGTATTACTGGGTTTCTGAACTAGTCCACGACCTCCTGGATGCAGAGCCGACAGGGCGACTTCTGCGACACCACGACCAGCATTTTCGGTCATCATATCCTCAGACAGGCCAAGTTCATTGTCAGCAATATTCTCCAAGTTCAGCATTTGAAGGGCTGATATTGGTTCACATTTGCGATCCGAAGGAACGAGAAAGAACGATGATTTAGAAGATGGAGTATGGAGCTAGAAAAGGTATCAGTTAGTTTCACAGATATCAGAAGCTTGGCTGAGTTACAACTTACAGAGGTGCCACGCGGGGGTTGAGAACCTGTCAATGAGCTACGTCTCACACTCGCACTGCCTTTACGAGACACGGATTTTCTGTTTGTTGCCAGTCTGCTTTCAGCTCGTCGGGATTGGCGGCCACTGCCACTGTCTCGTTGAATCGCATCTTCCTCAGTCTCATCCTCACTCTTCCATAATTCTTTCTTACCCCCAATGGTGTCTGGCATGTCCAATACGTTCTCGGACGGGTGGAGATTTTTGCCACGGGACGTGCCAGGCTTGAACTTAGGAAGTCTGTTGTGTCCAACCAACCGGTCCTCTTCAGCAATCTCATCCTCCGCTTGGAATTGGTTGAAAACAGTCTTCTTGTCAAACTTTGCCAGACTTGCAGTAAAGTCAAACTCGCCCATATCTTGAACATCGGTGGCATCTTCTGTAGCCCAACCATTCTCCTCGGTTCTACCATTTGAGCGACCTTTCTTCTTAAGTGTTGTAAACGGTTGGAATGAAGGATTCGGTTCTAGCAACGGTGTCTGCCTCCAGCCCTTGGATCTTGTGGTTTCTCTTGCCGGCGTTACTTCTGGATCCGCCACTTCTGCCTTTCGCGCCTGCTTCCTCTTTCCTCTAGTGCCTCTTGATGCCTTCGTCTTAACTTGTAGTACCTCTGCCTCTACCCCGGCATCTTCTGGATATGTAGCTTCCTGTGTCTCACCTGCCGTGTCTGGAATCTTCGCCTTTTGCATCATGTCGACAAGAACGCTTGGCGATGGGGTGTCCCTTGCTGCGAGCTCTTCTGCGCCATTGGCAGTGCGCAGCGATCCGCTCCTGGAAACATTGCGTGAACCTGATGCAATAGATATCTTTGATCGGCTAATCGATTGAGGCCGTCTACCCATGCTCAGGATTGCGGGATCCTCGAAGTTCTGCTTCTTTGGTTCGGCGATTTGCTGTGGGGGTGGAGCAAGCGTTGGGGTAGGTGCGATGGGCGCATTTTCGTTAACAGCCTCCACCAGTTCCAAGATTTGCAAGGCATTGATTGTACATTCTGGAAAGTATCGTCCATCTTGAGGGTTGGTCACTACATATTGAGGGTTAGCTGATCGCCTTTGGCCTTTTCGCATGGGTGGAAGCGCTCACCATGTCGCAACGTCAAGCTCTTGCCTGGTTCAACGCTGCTCACAGTGCCTCGAAGCTGAAGACCGTGGGGATTATTGAGAGTCACCAACATGGTGAGACCGATGAACTGTGACGCCATACTGGAGCTAGGAATTGATTGTCGAGAGATCTGCACGCAGTCGGGATTCGTCGATGTATCAGGCCGTTGAGAGTCAACGGAGGGAAGCTGCAGGTGTGAAACAGAGCTCGCGCACACCCGCTGGCAGAATTGAGGGGTCTCAAAATCCTACAAACGAAGGAATTGAATTAATTTCTGGCCAGTTTGGGAGCATATGGAGGTGTCGTGTGAACTTTGCTAAGGAAGTCACCAGGCAAAACTATCATTATTTTTTGGTGCCTGCTGAATGCCGCTCTAGCGCGACTTCCTTATCGTAATCTCAATCTACATGAGCAGGGATCGAGCATTCTTGCTACGGCCAGCACCAGTGCATCCTCCACGTCTGGGGCCATGGGGCCTTGTTTACGCATTGACATTGATATTGGTATTGTTGTGGTGATATTTCTATATATTCTGTCTTCCCTTCGACCTGATAACCCTTCCTTTTCCCTGCAGACACTTGTGCCAAACAATGCTCTCGTGACCCGATTATGCACCAAAACGCCGCCTACTACTACATTATACAGCTCCTCGCATGCCAAAATTGATGAAGAGAACCCCTTCAGCCATACGCAGCCATTGCTTCTTCCTCGTCATCGTCAAAGTCGAACCCTTGAGGCTCGGCCATACTCAGACTGGGCTCCTCTTTCGTATCTTTACTACTTTTTGGCTTTTTCGGCGCCGTTGCAGCAACGACCGTGGGATGTTCTAGTGCTTTGTTCACACTGTACAGGCTGTTGTAGAATTCCCCAACTCGAGGATGGGCCATGACCTTGGATTTGTCAAAATTTTTGACCTCCAGACCAGCCTGACTTGTCGCGCGACTGAGCGCGACATATGCTTGTCCCTTCTCAAAGATTTTCTTCAAGTCAATCTTGACTCTCTCCAGAGTCTGGCCCTGGGCCTTGTGGATAGACAATGCCCAGGCGAGAATCAGTGGTAGTTGAGAGCGCTGTGCTTGGACTTCGCCATTTGGTAGTTCGACCTTCCACTCCTCATTTTGGACAAGAAGATCTCGGCTGGTACCATCTGCCATTGCGAACCGCACGAGAGGAAAGTGCACGTCCCTTTCCTTCTTCAGTCCATTCAATCGCATGCGTGCTTGTCTTGCATCGTCGTCGAGATCCTCGTCTGGAATCTGGTCGTCAATGATATCTGGGTAATTGTTGTAAATCTCAAACGTCTTATCGCTCATAAAAGCCACGACCTTTCCTAAAGAGCCGTTTACGAGCTGGTCGTCAAGATTTTTTATTAACATGACTTGTGCACCCTTCTTAAGCTCAATGGTTTTGGGAGCCATCATGTTCGAGAGTAATTTTTCACGCATATCTCCCTGAAAGGTTCCGCTATCCTGAGCTTCGTAAGTATAGCTTCTGCCATGCAATGCTCGCATTTTGAAGGCATTCGAATTTTCGACTTCATTTCTTGTAGGAAACCTTTTAAGTGTTAGTTGAATCGAAAAGGGCGTGAGGCACATAACGTACAATTCAGTAGCACCAAGACTGTCATGATACTCCACAGGTCGACTAAGTTTTTGGAACGCCCTCACAGTTTCCGGAGAGATCTTTCCAAGTCGCATCTCATTTAGCATGTTAGCGAATTCTACGTTTGATTAGCATGTTACTGAAAGTGCCAGCAGAGAAGGCGCATACCCGGATCTTTTTGACGGAAAACTTGCGTCAAGCCGATGGTGTGGTGAATTGCGGTGTTCCAAGTTCCAGCCTCAAATGCAAATTTCACACCTCTTTCCTTCTTATCACTATCCGGTACAGGTGGCAATTGGAAGAAATCGCCAGTGATGACCAGCTGAATGCCACCAAACGGCCGGCCATTGTTTCGGAGCATCCGTGCTATGCCTTCTAACTTATCGAACAAATCGCCATCAACCATGGAGATTTCATCAACGATCAAGATCTTTGTCCGCAGCCATCTGTTTTTGGCCTTTTGATTCTTTTTGATCTTCTTCACAAGCGTCGAGACATCCTCTTTTCCTAGTCCAATTCCACCAAAGCTGTGTAAAGTGACACCACCAATATTACACGCAGCCAGGCCAGTAGAAGCTGTGACGGCAACTCGATCCGGTTCTCGCATATACTTCTTCCGTAGCCGCTCAATGATAGTCCTCATGAGGACTGACTTTCCAGTTCCTGCAGAACCCGTAAAGAAAACACTTTTCCCACTGTTAACTACCAAATCCAATACTCGAGCTTGCTCGTCACTTAGTGATACAGGTGCAGCCTTCTTGGTATGATGGGACGTTACAGCTTCAGATGTAAGCTCGCGAGCTTTCTTGGCTCTCAGCTGCTTCTCTTTAAATGCTCGCTGTTGTTCTTTTATAGCACTGGCAGTTGTGTTCCAAGGCATAGACTTCTCCTTAATTGTGGGTGTACTTAACTGATTACCATCGGCGGTACGATTCTTGGACTGCAACGACCCGCTAATTGCTCGCGCGGGAAATTGTTCCTTCTCAGAATCATTTAAAGCGGAGATTTCATCCTCCTCTGCTTTCTTTTGAGCCCAAGGTAGTGTTCTACGCTTTACCGGTCGAGGGTTAATATCATCATCTTGTGTAAGATCGACCATGTTATCGTGTAACGCAGCTTCCCGCTGTCGTCTCAATGCCGCTCCGGGTGGTGTTCGGAAATGCGATGGGGACGATGATGGCCACGTCTGTATGCTGCTAGCTGTCGGTGGTGGCGCAGGAAGTACTGATTTCGGAGTTCTTGCGGTGCCTTTACCGGCCAGAGGATTATATGCGAAAGAGGAGATTTCGGGTCTTGAACCGGGTGCCGGGAAAGGTACAGCAGTTTCCTGCAGTGCAGGTCTGGAGGGAGGAAGCTCATAATCCTCATCCAACTTCAGATCAGCATCGTCCTCAAAGTCGTCCGAATCGAAATCCACATATTCATTTTGTGTCATGATGGGTGATGGCGCCTTGGATGTGCGAATGGCTGCAGAGGTTGTTGTGTCTGGCGTGCATCCAAATGAATCCTCTTTGCTGAATATCGAGGATAGACTTGATGCCGTAGAGCCCAGTCTCTGGTATTGTGGTCTTTCATTTGCAGATTTTCCCCGGAACACTGTAGCTGGTCTTGCAGTATTCACCACACCTGTATATCCACCAATCGATTGCGATTGACGAGCCTTCTTGAACTGATCTTGTATATTGCCATTCTGCGCGGGGCTACTCGATGGGAACAGCTGTTTGGCAAGAGCAGCGTTCTTCGTTGGTGGTTCTTGCTGACCAGCTTGCGACACTGCGCGTCCTAACATGGCTTCGGCGATAGTTGAGTAGCACGAGTTCAAGAGTCTCTCATCGAGGCCCCTCGTTGCTGATGAACGTGACGGACGACGCGCTTTTCGACTTCCAGCAAGCAGTCCTCGAAATGCCGGGGAAGGTGCCCGAAGTTGACTTAGGCCAGTCAGCATACAATCGAATCACTGTGGGGCAGAGAAGCAGCTCCAAGTCTACCGCAGAATTGAAGGCTGTTTGGGGATCTTGCGTGAAGTCTTTATCGAGAAAACCTGAGGGCTTCGGCTTCGGCTTCCCTATCTGTGACGCGACTTTCTTGCCCGCGTTTAAGTGATTTCTTTGCCACGTGACTGATATGCGATCGCAAACACACCTTGATCAAAACCCATGTAGTTCATGTTACAGCTTTGGAGTCAGTTGAGACTTTCGTATCCTTAGTTTGACTATTTTCCAAGTGAATATTTACTTACGTCGATAATGTTAAAGCAATTAAGTTGTAGAAGTCCGACAAAGTTGAGCGCAAACACGTCTGCTTCTTAAACTTACTAGAGCTGACTACTTGAGGGAGCTGAACTAACCAGGCCAGCCCTAAATTTCTTGATCGATACAACCTTCTTTTATTGAGGCTTCTACCCCATCACAGTTGTTCCGTGTCTCATCAACCTTGCGCCTCACTTCTTGAAGCCCCAGTTTAGCGAGCTAACAAACAACCAGTGTACCTGCGCGGTAGCTCCGTTTGTGAAAGAGCAGGAAGAGACATTTTATCGCACCATATTACATAGATGTATACACAGGTTGTGTCTTCTTTAGGTCAATCTTTTCTTGCTATAAGGTAAAAAGTTCACCTCTGGAACATACGGAGCAAGAATATTGCCTTCTATCACGGCATGAAGCCCTCCATCCGATTTGTCATTACAATCTCTATAGCATACACTCGTGCGTCTTCGATCTCACACCTCTATGCCACGTTCTCGCCGCCCTAAGGTATACAGCCACCAAATCGAATAGAACAAGCGAGAGTAGCAGCAAGAGCGAGAGCCATCGCACCGGCGCCAACAAGGACAAGGATAAAGTACCTGCAGCAAGAAGCTAAAGCATTGAAGAGAGACGAGTATAGCAGCACAATGGTGATGGCACATAACAAACAACCACATTAACAAATTATGAACTGGGGTAGTCGCTTATAAGTAGATTCGTGGACACATGATTGAGGAGAATGAGATATCAGGAGACACAATCATGAGAATAATGAGAAGAGAAAAAGGTGCCGAAGCATACGAAGAAGAAAAGGCCAGATATCCAAAGCCCAAAACAATTGGAATGAAAAGCCTCCCAAGGAAAACAGAAAAACTTTTATCGACGATCAATAAAGGAAATTCGTGCCCATGTCCAACGCTAAGGAACATAAGAAAGCTACGAAGCCAGAAGGAAATGAACTATCTGATTGAAAAGGAAACCCTATGCAAACTCATGCCCGAGGGCCTAGCCCGAGTCAAGATGGCGGCTAAGCATGACAAAAGCAGTGCTGATATGACAGTAGGAAATTAGGCCACCAGTCTTCATTCCAGCGTTCCATCCTTTGAATCATCGCTAATTGCAGAACAGCAAAAATTCAACAACATTTCAAACTGCGGACTCATCCACAAGGAGATCAGCCTTGGTAGCCACCAAATCCATTACCAAAGCTTTGTTGTGCCGCAGGTGCGCTCCACTGTGCATTAGGAGTTTGCTGGCCACCACGGCCATATCCTCCGGCACTGGCAGGGCCACCATAGCCCATTTGCTGATTTTGGTACTGGCCGGGAGACTGAGCTGGTGGTCCACCATAACCTTGGCCATACTGGCCTGGAGATTGTTGGTTAGCCATCGGTCCGGCTGATTGAGGTCCTTGTTGTTGAGGCATACCACCATATTGAGGGAAATAAGCGGAAGGGGTTCCTGGATACCCAGGGTTTGGACCACCCTGTGGGCTGTAACCTGGCTGGCCACCAAAGCCAGCACTGTTCTCACCGGGTGCCTTGTCTTTACCCCACTACAATATAATTAGCAATGATATGTCAAGAGGATCTTGTTACTTACGCTACACTTCAAGGGTCTGCCGTGAACGTTGTAGCCACTTAGTTGGCAAATGGCCATAGCTGCATTCTCATGGGTATCCAACTTCACAAATGCGAATCCACGGTCAGCTTGGAAACGAGTCTCGACAACGTATCCAAAGTTCTGAAATAGTGGAATAAGATCTGTTTGGGTCGTATATGGGGTGAGATTTCCAACATAGCAAGTGGTTTGCCAAGCAGGCGTTTGTTGGACAATCATATCATAGCTCTGAACCCCGTGGGTAGGAAAGTGATGATGACCGAAAGGAGTCGTAGGAGTCATGCCCATGGCGCTCATCTGTTGCTGCTGAGAAATTGATGGCTGGCCCTTTTGGTTGGCCCAGTTGCAACGAATTGCGCGGGAACCCAGCCATTCTCCGTCCATAGAGCTCAGGGCTTTTTCGGCATCTTGACGTTCACGGAACGCAACGAATCCATAGCCTCTGGAGCGTCCAGTTTTCATATCCCACATCACACGAGCCTCAGACACGGAGCCAAAAGCTGAGAAGGCTTGAAGGAGAACCTCGTCATTGACTTCATTGGATAGATCACCCACGAAAATATGGAAGTGGTTTGACGTATCCTCCTTATTTGTCGTGTTGGATTGATATGCCCAGTTGACTCGGATTTCCTTTTATCATCAATCAGCCACTTGTCGCATAGTATCCTCTCAATAATAACTTACAGCCTGGTGAACTCGTCTGCCATTCAAGGTTTGCATGGCACGCTCTGCCGCTCCAGGGTCGTCGTACTCAACAAAACCGTAGTTAAATCCCTTAGACTGAAACTAGGACTGCAATTAGCATTGTGACTATAAAGAAGCTTAAAAATTAAAAAAAGTCGGGGATTGTAAATCCTTCTCAAATAGAGAATTTGACGCAGCTCGCAGGAATTCTCAGGATTTGACATGGTAAAGTTGATACTGACGGCACCTACATTCTTGTCAGGAATGATTTTGACATTTTGGACATGACCTGTGGTCTCGAAGATCTGCCTCAGCACATCTTCTGTGACTCTAGGGTCAAGTCCTCCAACATACAGAGCACGCTTGTTTGGCTCTGGTGCCGCTCGTCGAACAAAGCCGCCTTCGCTGTTGGGAGACATGACCCCATTGTTATCACCCATAGGTGATGTGATCGCGGTAGGAATTGGGTTCGTATTCTGAGGGATGATGACGGGGGCCAAAGGTGGAGGCATATGAGCGGCGTTTTGAGCGTTATGACCGTTCTCGTAGCCTGGAGCTCCGGCTGAAGGCTGAGGGGGCGGGGGTAGCTGTGCGCCAGAGGGAGGAGGGCCGTTATCAGTCATGATGCTGTCTAAGAGTGATCGAAATCGATGGTCGTTTGCGCGTAAATGTTTGCTTTGCGGCAAGGCTGGAGGCAAAGTATAGCTCACACAGGCCTGGTATAGATGTGGAATCGAGACTGAGCAGGGAAATTATGCTCTAGTTGATGTCGCGCGTAATCAACGCAGTATTATGCAGTTCGAACGATAAGGGCGCGGCGAGCTCGAAAGATCGATACAGGAGCAGTGGCAGGACGAAAGGTGAATTTCGACAAGAGAAATCAGTGCGCAGATGAGGAGAGGAAAGGCGACGGAGGAGGAGGTTACGACAATGGACTGTCGAGAGAAGAGTGATAAAGACGAGGAGGGGGGTCTGCTTGTGCGCGACTTGTAAACCCTCGAGAGAAATAAGAGCTACGACGACGACAAGGACGACGGAATGGAAAAAGGGAAGTACGAAATGAGACGAGAGGAAGAGAGTGGGAGGAAAGCCGCTCCGAGTTCCAAACGCCTATCGATGATGAAAGAAGGCTGCGATGTTGAGCAGAGAGAGGGGAGGTGGGAAGAAGAAAGGAAGAGAGGCAGCAGCAGAGGAGAGAGGAGACAGCTGCTTGAAGATACAGAAGATTAGCGATCCCGTTAGCGCGAGAATTCGCGAAAGTGATTCGATATGAGAAAATTAGAGAGGGAGGGCCGTTGTTATCATGGACGGGCACGATGTGCATTGATTGCAGCAGATGAGAGAGGGACCGGCCAGGAAGAGGATCCGGGGGCTTTAACATCTATTCACTGCGCAGCACTTTGGTCGGCAGGAATGCACGTTTTCACTGAAGTCAAATAATGGAGCTGCCTTGCCCTTACGTTACTGTACGTACCTGCGCTGCGCTACACGCACCTCAACCACGAGCTCTCCGCGCGTGGCATTTTAAATGAACAGCAATGCGTGTTATTGCAGCAAAACGTCGAGATGTTTCAATGCTGCAACCTTATTTGTCGATTCCACAACACCCAGCGCCTGAGGAGGCTGTTTTTGATCAGATCGTAGCATCCAAGGCTGTCCGTTGCGAACCATTGTCCATCATGGGCCGACGACAGCTGTGAACCGCCCCTCCCTCGGCCGGCACCTCCTAAGGTGAGACTAAAGTTCCCTGTCTGCTCCCATGGGGCACAGGACAGCTCACTAATTATTCGCTTTCCCATGCCTGTGACATGTCGGCTCTCATGGCGCTCGCTGCGCAGACAATCGCCCTTGTCCTGCTATCGTCCAAACCTTTTAGCCCAACCCACAGTCCCTCCTGTTCCTCGGGACGAAGATCAGCAGAGCTACACCCAGGAACCTTACTCGTACCTTGCCGTCCGAAGTTTTTCGGGGTCTGGCTCCAGACCGGATTGAGACTGAGGTTTCAGGAGTCTTTTTTAGCACGAAGCCTAAGAGCTAGTTTAGCGGCCGTTCCAATGGGTTTAGAGTTTCGTGGGGAACTAGGAACATTTCAATCTTGAACGTCACTTGTCCTCCTTCTGCTGCGCACCCAGCCTGACTCCTCGTCGTTGCACATCCAAGAGCCTGCGGCTGTGGTAGCATGCTGATACGCGATTGACCGCTGATCCGTCTGTTCTTTCTCTTCCACTTCCACATCCTCAACACCATGTCGCAGACGCCGCGGACAAAGCGTCCCTTGGACACTCTGCAGGGTATGATCAATGCAATTGTATGGGAAGCTCCCGAAACCGCGTCCGACGTCTCTCGTTAACTGCGTAATAGCTCATTGAGACTGGAAGAGCACTTCGGGCCTCTGACAAGGACGCTGGAAGGTCAATGGGCCCAGCCAACGCGCGTTTGCGATCGACCATCCCCAGCGCCATTGAGAACTTCCACCAGGCGCTCGACGATTTGGAAAATGACATCGTAAGAGATCCGCTGATGGCATCGATTCCATATAGATACTGATATCCGAGGTTAGGTTCAAGCGAAAGCAGTGCTGGGCCGGGATCTAGAGCAGTTACGAGCGCAACGACAAGCCGCCGAGAATCCAATCGTAGAACAAGAACAAGAAGATATAAAGCTGGGTGTGGATGTCATGGAGGAAGAGCCCTCCCAAGCTCCTGTTGCTATAATGACAGCATCTGAGCCTGAGCCTGAGGCCGCGGCCGAGCCTGAACCCGAGCCTGAGCTTGAGCCAGTTATAAAGGAGGAGAAGATTCAAACACCTGAGCCTGTGGCCGAGAATCCACCCGTGGACCAAGACCCTCCTAAGGAGAGCATTATAGAAGAAAAGAAAGAACCACAAATACCGTCACCACCTACGTCTTCTGACGAGACAACCTTGAAGACCAATCCAGCAGCACTTGGAATTGATACCAAAGCCGAAATGGACACCCAAAACCCTGCTCCCTCCACGGCTGGTATTCCTGATTCGTCCATCGACTCATTATTTGGAGATATGGTTGAAACCACAAATGAAAATGGCCAAGCAGATTTGAGCTTCGATGACATGGACTTTTCTCTTCACGAAACCAACAACAACTCAACTGCCGAGCAAACTCAGACACAAGAGTTTGACTTGTCAACTTTTGGAGATTCTGCTGGAAACGATGTTAGTCTTGACTTCGATATGGCCGACTTGCAGCCGTCTACTGAGAACAACGCTGGCGATGTTACCAAGAATCCGTCAGCGAACCAACAAGTCGATTTATCAGACTTATTTGGGACGGATAATAACACTGCTGGTCCTGAAGCTGCTGATGCAGCTACCGGGGATAACATGGACCTTGATCTTGCTATCGATATGGGTGAAGGGGATAACACCGTCTTCGACGACATATTTTTCGGCACTGGTGATGATACAGGAATGGGCGGAGGCGGTATGGACGAAATGGAACACGGAGAATTCGACAATGCCTTCTTTGGTCTTGAAGATTGAGCTTCCCATAGCCTTTGCCGCAAAAGTCTGCTGAACATGTCAAAAATGCATTCCTGAGGTGAATGACTACAGTGCCATTTGGCCCAAGGGATGATTCATGCTTACTTTTTCGCCAATCGTGTCCTGAATAGCACCATCAAACACAACAGGAACAAGTGAGCAGCATATTGGAAGTATGAATTTGGCATCATCCAAGCCATAATTGTTCTCAAGAAGTATCATTTCTACGTCCTTACCAAATTAAGGTGGTCTTGTCAATAGACATTGCTATAGCGACACTCAGTTCGGTTTGAGGAATTAACTCAAAAGAATCAGCTCGAAATACACCGCTCAAGATGGACACAGTAATTAAGGGGATAGTCCAGAATCATTCAGTAATTCAGGTAATCCATAAAGGCAATCTGATAGTCGGGTTCTTCAATTACCTATATTTAATATCGGAGTATTCTCGGAATTTACTTGTAGATAGACATAGCTCGCATCATCTTAAGCTCATATATAAAGTGATTCCACAAAGCAAGATCGCTGCGATCTATGCCGATGGTGCATACGAAAGCTCCCAGAGAGACCCAGGCGAGAAGCGAGCCATTGACTGGCGGATCGACAACTGCCATATGACGGGCGTGCATGCTTGATACCTCGGCAGTGCGCTTATCTGGTCGTCCCGACTCGGCGACTTCTGGGCCGTAAGCACATGAAAGCCGTACCTTTTGGATTCTTCACCTTCCCTCCAATTATTTTCTACAGTCAATACATTTTTCCTAGCATTCAATATGTCTGAAATTCAAGGCATAGCACCACCAGACACGTCGCCCGAAAATGCTCTCCCAATACCTTCAGCAACCCCACCACATGCACCATCAATAGACACCCTGAAGAGCTGGCTGCCCCTCTATCTTTCTAAGAGCGACGTAGCCATACGACGGCTTGACAAGATCCTCTCCACGCCGTCAGGCACGGACAGGTTATTGATGACAATATGCTATACCTCACTCCTAACCTCCAACGTTCTCTCCTCCATCTCCCTGGCGCGCATCCAACAAACCACGAGGAGTCTGATCGAGAAAGCCATCTCCCTACCCCCAAACACGACCCTCGTCTTCACACCCGCCCCTTCAAGAACAACTGCGAACCTCCTCACAACTTCCGTCCGTCTTAAGAAACTCTCCGCCCTCATCTCCGACTTCCGTATCTTCACTCGATTGTGGGGTCTCCTCGGACTCTACAAATGGGGGAAAGCCTCGTTGGAAAACCCGCCTGAAGATACGGTGCTGCGGAGGATTACTTACGCACAAGTCTTCGTGAATGTGCTGTTCCAGTACCTTGAAAATGCGGCGTACCTGAGCAGCAAGGGCATTATGGGTTGGGATAGCAAGAAGCAGAATCGGGCTTGGGAATGGAGTTCTAGGTTCTGGGCGGCGCATGTGGGACTGGATCTTGGGAGGCTTTGCTACGAGTGGAATGTGAGGAGGAGAAGAGATCTGAAGGGCAAGGAGAAGGATGAGGGCGAGGTGGAGCAGAACGACGCTGCTTGGAGAGCGAAATGGAGGAGGGAGATGGTTGTTAACCTTGCATATGCACCACTGACTATCCATTGGAGTTTGGAGCAGGGTCTCATTGGGGAATTCTGGGTTGGGCTTTTCGGAAGCGTGGCAGGTGTCACTGCGCTGCGGGAGTTATGGAGACAGGCGCAGGTGTGATGATGGCGTCGCTTTCTCGAGACATGAGATTCAAGACCATATTATCTGGAACATGTGATAAAAATGAATATGGGTTCTTGATGCCAAAGGAATTCAATTTAGAGCCAAAATTAGATTAATACCAGAACAAGCAACGTTCCTAAAATATATAAAGGGTAAAATCCGCCTCTTCCAAGTTCCAAGCTCGGTTCTTCTCAGTCATATATCCCTGAGTCACATTCAACCATCACCTTAAGTCCATCTCTTAACATCGGTTGGAGCAAGCCCCAAACTTCAGGCCCTCCGATATCTAGCAAGAGCAGGTCTCTGGCCGTGGATAAGCTGCTCGAACCTGATCAAGGCTTCGGGGTGGTCAGTCTTGATAGGATCGCTATTGAACTTCTGGCGGATGATACGCTCGTTCTGCTGCTGGTTGGCGAGTTTCGTTGTGATGACGTCCTTGAGCCAATTCCTGATGGTATCATTACTATTATCAGATGTCAGGATCGTCAGAACAGCGTAGGTGAAGCCATCCCAGTCCCAAAAGCCAGTCCAGTCCCAGTTGGAGAGGTTTCTAATTGCGACTGCGTTGACGGAGGATACATTCACGGCACTAGAGAGTAGGAAGAGGCATACTTCATCTAGAAGATCGGTGTTGACGTAAAAGTCGTTGTTGATGTAGTTGATCAGATGTTCGACAACACTCTCCGGAATATTATCTTGGGTCTTATCAGCCATGTACCCAACAATTTCCTTTTCGAATTTCGGGTGCTCTTCGAGATAGCTTCTGCGCACCGCGTGCGTCTTGTCTCGTATCACGATATCTTTCTTGTCTGAATTCCGGACAATGTACATCGGGACCGGTACTGGTGCAGGTACTTGGCCACCAGTGTTGATATTGTAACTTGGAGTAAGGCCGCCTCTCCAATGACCCATCGTTGAAGTATGTGCCAAACCGTTGGCTCCGCCCCAAGGCATTAAGGGATTGCCCGTGCTGAGCGAATTTGCAGCATGGGCTTCCTGGGATGCACGAGGAAGGGCAGAGCGATGAGCGATGTTGCTACCGTTCGAGGTTCGAACGGGCGCTCCATAAGGAGCTCCTCCAGCTCCGCCGTACAGTTGGGCTCGACTGTAAGATCCGTTTCGGCCGTGAAGACGTCCACCACTGCCAGAAGGCCACGCCATGATTTGTCCACTTGGATTACGTAGGCAGGGCAAATGAAATAATTTATTTATGAAGGAAGTATATAAGTTTATTTTTATAAAGTCTTCAAACTCGACCCTCGAGAGAAATTAGCAGGATAGTGAAGGAGTGGGAGATATCCAAGGAATGCCAGATCGTGCCGATTGTCAGCATGTCAGGTCGTACAGCTTGAGACGACCCACAGCCGTCTGTGAATCATATCGCATCCGTCATCGGACAGAATGTTCAAAGATAGACCAGCTGAGCAAACATCAACCTGCACATACCGAGTATCACAAATCACGTGTGCCATGCGAATGGCCGACGGGGAAGCAGAACGCCAATAAATTCGTTATGTGATTGAAATAGGGAACTAATAAAATTGAGAATGTACAAGTGTCCGAGTGACCGAGGTGAGAAAGGCGTTGTGTGTAGCCTCGCAGCGATTGGTGAAGATGGCACTACTGACAACGCTGCTACAGCTTACTTACTTGGAGCAAGGAGCTTGCATGAGCAGGCTCGATCAGCAGCCGTTGCCGGGATCTCCTCGAAGTCGGGTTGCAAAAAGATGCAAGCTATCTCCCCATCCCAATTAGTACTTTCGGTCTCCTGGATAATCATCTCTGCCGGTGCTTCGTCGGTTGTCCTCGGCGTACTTCTTGCGGAGAGCAGCGAGACGCTTCTTCTTGGTTACAGAGTTGATGTAAGTACCAATGAAGAATGCGACAATGTTGAAAAATGGAACCCAGGTGTGTTCGGGAAGGAACTTCTGGGCAAAAGCAAGGCACAGCGGCGATGAGAGCCAGCTGACCTTCATGACTGGCATGAAACCAGCCTTCCAGGTCGCGTGAACCTGATGGATGGTGCGGGCACCAGCGATAATTGCCATTGAGACAAGGTACACACTGTTTTGGATTGGCGCAATCTGTTGGTTAACTGTTAGCGTCATGTTACCAGGAGGGCATACGCTTGGAGAGATGTTATACAATCAAGTTGCTGACGAGAATCTGTAGGATTTTCGCCTTAAGACTTGTTCTGCCAGCAAACAGCTTCTGGAGGATGCTGATCAAGACATGGCCAAGAGGTGCGCTAATAAACGCTCCGTATGCAGCCATCTTAGGGACTCGGGAGGTGAAGTAGTGTCCGTCCTTGTTGCGATCTTTTGCAATCCATGATGCCAACAGCTCCTGTAGTGCAGACAGAGATCCGGAAGTAAGCATCTTGGTTCGAAGGGGGTTGGTCTGTAGCTGCTTGAGGTAGGCCTGTACGCGACTGATTAGCGCCATGCGCAAGCAAATAGATATATCTTGATGTTAGACCTACAGCTAAGTATCCTGGCTGTCCAACATTGCCCTTGCCTCCAGTCAAGGCCGTCCCGACCTCATGGGCCAAGTCGTGCTTTTTCGAGCCCATGGCAGCAGCACCTTGGGCGGCGGCGATACCGCCAGTTTGCTGGATGGTATCTTTCTCGAATTTGACCGACATGGTGAGCGCAGATCGTGTGTGAGATGCCGGAAGGCTTCAGGAATCTGCAATGAACGTGTCAGGGAGGAATCTTAATTCGATATCCGGGGTAGCTCGAATAGTCAACTGAGGAGACCCATTGTTGACACTGGCTCGAGCCGAGGTCAACAAGGCGCGCGCCGAAGTAGCTCGGGCTGTTTGCGCCATGGGGGGAATACGCCAAAAGGAGTCCACTGACCTCTGTAGTAGGAATGGCTGCACTCTCTGGCTACGTTCTGCCAGCAATTGAGTGAGATGTTGTTGAGAACAATGTAAGACGTCGATACGTGAGGAGCTGATGATGAGGGTCTGCCGGTTCTGGGACTAGCAAGGATGATGGCTGACCTGTTTGATGTCGCAAGTCCGGAGGTCGCCAATGCGACGACAACAAATTGTACTGCGAATGAAAATTCTGCTCGTTCGCAATGAAATGGATGTCTTATCGACTCGTTCAATATTCCCGGCCGGATAAGCGCGAACTGATGTGTCAACGGCGATTGGAATGTTGTCCGTGACGCATATCGAGCTCCGGGACCTGGGGCAGGTGGAAGGGCTGCTCAGACCTCGACGTATTCTCCATATTCAGTTAAAGCTTGCCGTCCCGCCACGCCCATCGCTGGCCAGAGGCTACCTTTTGGGGTTCGCACTGCTGCAGCACGGTACATTCCTAGCTGTATTATTTCTTTTGCTTTCTCGGGTTTCCCTCAGTCTTTCCTTGCATTCTTTGCCTTCCACTCGGCGGTTGTGGTCCATGTTGACATTGGCATGACCGTTGTTGCAACACATACGAGGCCCATGCTCCAGGTAAGAAAAATCTGTCTTTTCCATTCCACTGGGGTCTTTCCAGAATATCCAAGAAGCCGCAAGAGTGCAGCGACAACAACAACCACCTTTTCTTCTTCCCCGCCCGCGAACTCTCTCTTATCGTATCTATCCTGGCTTGGCATAAGAACGGTCCCAACAAACACGGCTGCCCAAACCAAACCTCGAGTGCTATCCCGGCCTCGCGATACTGTAGTCTTTCTACGTGCCACTCGTAGAAATTCATTTGCCGTAGTGGCGTGGACCTTGACGGTGACATTACAATCCACGATAGGGAGAGTACAGATCACCGGCTCGCAGTTGACTTTGTATCGGAAGTGGTGTGACGATGTCTCGTTGCCTTTGAATCTCTTTACCATCCTCTGAGCTTGGGGCTGACCGGAAGCATCCAAGAGTCTTTGAGAAGCTCTTAATTAAACTCTCTCTTTTCTGACTTCAGCGACGTGGCTGGTGGCTGGTGGTTGCTCGGGCAGATTTTGGCTTCATTGTGACACGAGGTTGATGGGCCAATTGGTGCTGTGATTAGCCAGGGAGTGGAATATGAGAGACGCATATCAGCTTTTCTAGTAAATTCAGCCCATTGTGAGCAGTTTGCGGCTTGTTTTGGGCCTTCGCAAGGAAACCAGTTCGTCCTAGGAGGTAGATAAGCGTGGGGAATTCACACACCGCAACAGACAGCAGCGCGGCACGAGACTACCACAACACAATCGGATACTTCTTCATTCTTCTACCTCTTCTTCGCCCAAGACTCATCTACAGTGGGTGTTTACAGCAATCATGGGGCCTTCTCGAGACGTCATTCAGTCACCGCACAACAATGGGGCCTGCACCCACTTAACAATGACACGCCTATACACAGACACATTTCGATGCCAGGGCTGCCTCAAGCTTGGAAACATGGGCTGGGTGTACAAATGCACACAGGACCAGGAGTTGATTCTCGAAGACTTGATTGAGAAGCACGATTCCTCTTACGAGCACAAGAAGTTTGATGCATTGGCTGATCTCTTCGAAAGACAAACCTCTCCAAAGAAGAGATCTCCCGAGGCACGAGCTTCGAAGTTGAGCTTCTTAGAAGAGATTAGTGACGCTGACTTGAAGGGCTACACACGGGATCAGCTCAATACAATCCTCTGTCAGAGAGCGCATGTATGTTACATCCACACGTGATATATGACTGCTGATGAGGTATAGCTCCTCGATACCATTGCGGTCCAACATGGAGACAATGGACCAGAAGATTGTGGTCAAGTTGATTTTCCAGGACTACAGATCATCCTCCCCAGCTCGTCGTCCCCACCAGCCAGTCGTTCAACAAATTGTCCATCCTGGACACCACCTAAACCTCAATCAAAGCCATGGCTGCCACAGAAAGATTGCCAATTTAAATGCTGTCAGTCTTGCCGTGCAACCTGTCTGGAACGTTCATGGCTTAGTCTCAACGCAATTGTGAATGGAGACCTGCCTGCTACAGCAATTATGGGTTATGGGTTTCACCTTAGGGTTGGTAAACACAAGAGGCCGGTTGCATTAAATGAACATGTCAAAAACATTGGCCTAAGGCCTCACCCACATCCTGTAAGTCTTGCAGCTTTAACATACCTCAATCGTTACTGAAATCCTATCCGCAGCGGCCGAGGACAGCACAGTCAGCTAAGACAGCTTCCGGAGATGAACATGTCTTAATATCGTCAAACCTTGCACGAGAAGTTTTTCATAATAGCAACGATTCATTCTCTGCTACTTACCAAGCAGAACCCCAAGAAGTTCAGAATAACTCCCTGGAGACACGCGTCAAAGATCATCCTGTGCAAGAGAAGACTCAAGAGGATGCTCCAGCATGTGCAATTCCACAGCGCGCACACCTGAGTAGTCTTCATGGTAAGACCGAGTCAGTCCTCCCCAATGGAACTTTTCCAATACAACCGCCAATACCTAATCCGGCAATCTCCTCCCGCTCTGTTTTCCTACACACCTCGACCCCACAATCTGGAACTCCAATCAATACAGACTTAACAAGCGAGCAACCATTACACCAACGAGAAAATCCCATTGGCAATGAATCCGATTGCGGCTATGAAGAACAAAAGATTTTCCAAGAACAGGTGCAAAGTCTGTCACCCACACGCCGCGACTCTTTTGATCAGCATGAACCAAGTAGTCTAGAACAGCGACCCCTTCCGCCACTTCCCACCGAACTCCCAGGCGATGCGGTTCCCATGCTCATCCCGAGTAGCCTCACAGCACCAGAATCGCTTCCTCAACATGCAGTTCCCACAGTCTCAACCACAGTACCCTCTGGACCGCCATCTAGCACCTCAGCAGAGGACCAACTCAGCAGCGGACGTACTACTGCACCTGCGACACCTATGGAGGCCGATGAGTGGCTGGGATACTTCAGTAGCGAACCATTAGAGGTCAAGAATGGAGTTGCGATCACGGAGGAGGCTCTTGAATTGCATGTTCCTGACGTGCTGATTGGCAGTTGTGATACCATATTTATGAACGATTCTGGAATTAGGCGATGAGGATAAGAGGGGAAGGATGTTTTGGAGTGAGGGGCGGTGTTTGTCAGGTGATTTTACTTGAGGCCATGATTCTCGGAGAGATATGAACATGGGCAAGGAAAGTGATTTGAGCTTAGTGAGCTGCTTTTGCTCTCCGAGGCCACCTTCCACACCTTGTCATTGTCTTAATTTCTTCTTTTCTTCTTACTTTTCCTTTTATTTGGGCCCATTTTCAGCGGTTTTTCGATACCCTTTTTTTTTTAGCAACGAGGTCCGTTTGTACATCCGTTCCATTCGGCAAGTTTGGCTTGTATCATAAAGATCAAGAGGGGATCGCAGACCAGTGTCCGGACTGGGGAGTTTGGAGTTTGCTAGTTTTGTGTTATATCTGTATGGCAATCAAATACGGGATTTTCGTGTCCAGAAAGAAGAGAACGTAGCATTGACAGAAATGTGATCAAGGGCGACGACACACGATGGGAAGACTTTGATTTGTGATGGCCATTAAAAAATTTACCTAGTCGTGAACTCGTAACATACGCTTCGCTAACAAAAAAGAACTGCAATCCAGTGCGTGGTGCCAACCTTCTCTACCCTCCCCTTCATATCGAAGGGACATCGCCTTTCCTTAATGTACGGCAGGCCCAGCCAGCTCGATATACGACTCTGCATGTACAGATATCCAGTAAATGAGGATCGAGTCTTCTTCTCACTTCATGCCTTCACCGACTGGGTTCGATGTTTTTCCGCTTTGCTAATAGGCTTTTGAATGTGCCGAGTGATGTATCCAACGACTCCTCGCTATGTGCACAGAACTTGTAGCTCTTCTCCTCCGTGATTATTTGCATGCAGTGTGTCTTCGTTTTGGAAAGAGGATCGATCTCCACCGCGTTGATGACCGCTGTCAGGGGTATGATAAGGATCGGTGAGTATTCTGAGTCGTTCTTGTAAAATGCCACATTCTTGGGCCGTACGACCGCCCATAAATCTTTCCATTGCCGCACTCCCCGTTTTGTCTTGAGGTAGAGCAGATAACCTTGCCAGACGACACGTTCAGGATCTTCTTGCACGTTGATACCACTCATCTGACTCGCATTACGTCCTGATAATACCGGCCTCCCTCCTGGTGGCTGAACAGCGAGAGGTTCTTCCGGCAAAGACACCATCGATGCCCCTAGAGGTCTCGGCATTTCTATATCTGACATGTCTGAATGGGACGCCAGTTCGTTTCCAGAATACTCGAGTGTATGTGACTGCCGCCTTCCAAGACTTAATCCCTTTTTCCGTGGTATACGCTGAATAGGATCTGAAGGTTCAGGGGAACTTGATCCCAATCTTTCGTCATGAATTCGGTTCTGCTCCCGCTCTTTTTGTGTTCTAAAATCGTGGTCAAGGCCGCAGTAACTACCGGTGGTGTGGCCACCAGGGCTTGCCAAGAACATTTCCTCCTCCTCCTCTTCGATCCGAGCCTCTTGTCTGATCAGGTCTACCCATTGTTTTGCATCGGCTTGTGATGCAGCTTCTAGATGATAATTGCGGGACGGCGAAAATAGGCCAAAGACGTTCTCCCGCTTATGCTTAGGATCCTTCAGGAAGGCAATGGCGGTGAGGTCGGAGAGGATTATCTTGTGTCGGAGTTTGGCTTCATTTTGATCCTTATAAATGGAGAGGTAGTTTGGCCGAAGAACTAGATAGACTGGTTTCCAGGCCTGGCACATTTTGTCAGCTCCCAGGTCTGCCAGCGCCCGTCCTCATCATCCCTTACCTTGGTCTTCCGAGTCCGCTTCTGCACATAGCCAGCCTTTAGCACACGGTCGAACTCAAAGCTGCCATTCTGGTTGACGGGCGAGAAGGTGTCGAGATTGTTATTGGCATTTCGGATTCGAGAGCCGGAGGAAGATGGTGGCAGCTGGACGGCACTGGGGGGAATGTGAAGAACTGAGGTCCGTTCTGGCACAGCTTTGGGCTGAGATACTGCCATTGGAGCCCGTTCAATGTCGGCCATGATCATGATGGATCCCCAAGGATGTGCTGGACATGCAACTGGTGTTTACCGGGCTGCGGCCCCCTATATGGAGATTGTTGTGGTGGTGGCAGGAGGCGGTTTGACGCATCCAGCAAAGTCACAAGCCACGGTGGAAAGGCAAAAGACTGCTCACGGCAAGCGCTTTTCAAACAATGTGCCTAGCCCAACAGGCGACGGTCAACAATCAGCTGCAAACAGTGGCATGCTGCGGGAATCGAGAGGCACGACTTGGGGCGAATGGTGGTATTATGAAGATATCAGTACATTTGGCACTATTATTATTTACTATTGACGATTGGCCGCTCGCTAGACGGAGCAGCTTGAAGCTTGGAGATTAAGGCTATGCTGAGGTGAAACCGGGCTCCGTAGGCCAGGATTATTTTGCAGCGGAGAATTCTTCTTGGCCAACAGAAGCTTGACGACTTCGCGAATCTGAAGACTTCAGGCACTTCTGGGGTCCTGAGCAAGAGGGACGCGCCGTAGCATGGCTGCTCTCGGGGCCATCACGCCAGGGATCCCAGGAAGGAGGGGTTGCCGGCGTGCTTCACCATGAGTGTTGAGTCCACCGCGTCCACAGCTCAGCCGACCTGGCACCTGAAATAGCATCTCATCCGAACGATCCAGGCACATCAAGTTCATGCGAAACATCAACCATCCATGGAGAACCATCTCTTCTGCCCTCGACAACAGCCCCTCTGCCAGCTTATCCATCGCCTTGTGTTTCGCCTCAACTGCTGCATCTCATGAACCTGAGTGGCCGGCTGTGGCAGTTTGAGTCGTTCTCCTGAGCCAAAATTTAAGGCTCGTCGCTCAAACGCTGGAGATCAAGGCCCGTCGCTGAGTCGAACGCCTTTTGCAGGGACTCAAGGCTGGCTAGCTGGCTGACTCGTTCATGTTCCCGGCAGAGAGTGAGTTCTCACCTCATACTCGGGCGCTACATTTGCCGTAGCTTGTCTTGTCTATGCAAATGCACATGTATCCAGATGCCGTCGCACAAATGCCATATGCCATGGGCGACGCGACACGTGACCTGCCCGCAGTTGTCGGGTGCCCGCTTAGTCATCGTTGGTGGGGTTCGCCTCAGTCGAGGTAGCAGTGACGCAAAAGGCAGAATGCCCTTTGAAATTTTGTGAATTGTTTATGTGCTGTTGGTAGCTGCCCTTCCTTTCATTTTTCTTGCTTCTCTGAAAGGCCTTCCTTCTCCCAGTCTACCCTATATCACCGGCACTGCCAGGGAGAATACTTCCCCAAGATGCCTGTCGTTAATCCGGAAAAACTGGTTGCGCTGCAGCGAAATCCAGATGGCATTCGAAATGTATGTCTGCGTTGATAACGAGGTAGGATCAGTATACTAACTGCCAAATCTCAAGATCTGTATTTTAGCACACGTTGTAAGTACCTGTCCATCCTGCGATTTAGCAGAGCCTCTTGCTAACTTGGACGCAGGACCATGGAAAGACATCGCTCACCGATGCCCTCATTGCGACGAACGGTATTATATCCCCGAAGCTGGCGGGAAAGATCAGGTACCTCGACTCGCGACCCGATGAGCAGCTTCGTGGCATCACCATGGAGTCCTCTGCGATCTCGTTGTATTTCTCCATGTTGCGCCGCTCTGCGCCGGAGGCAGCCCCAGAAGCCAGGGAATACCTCATTAACCTAATAGATTCGCCCGGACACATCGACTTCAGCAGTGAGGTTTCTACAGCCTCGCGATTATGCGATGGTGCCATCGTCTTAGTGGATGCTGTGGAGGGAGTCTGTAGTCAGACTGTTACGGTGTTGCGACAGACATGGGTTGAACATATGAAGCCATTACTGGTTATAAATAAAATGGACAGGCTGATCACTGAGCTGAAAATGACCCCTGCAGAAGCATATACACATTTGAGCCAGTTGCTCGAGCAAGTTAATGCAGTTTTGGGCAGCTTTTTCCAAGGTGAGAGAATGGAGGAAGACCTGAACTGGAGAGAGAGAGTCGACGAGAGAATCGCTGCAGCCGCAGCTAAGCAACAAGAGAAGGCCGAGAGAGAAGCCGCCAGTGATGCCAATGGATCTGTTGATACCGAAACGATCACCTCCACCCAAGAATTTGAGGAGAAAGATGACGAAGATCTCTACTTTGCTCCAGAGAAGAATAATGTCATATTTAGCAGTGCTGTAGACGGATGGGCATTTACTGTTCGGCAATTCGCCAGCCTCTATGAAAAGAAGCTGGGCATTAGACGCAATGTCATGGAAAAAGTCCTCTGGGGAGACTTTTATCTTGATCCCAAGACAAAGAAAGTACTTGCACAAAAGCACTTGAAAGGTCGATCTCTTAAGCCAATGTTTGTACAACTAGTTCTGGAGCAAATCTGGGCAGTGTACCAAGCAACAACGGGTGGGGACAAGGGGAAGGGGTGCGTGGATTTCCTATTTTTTCTTCTACTGGCAGTTGTATTAGTCGAAACTATTCCTTTGAGCCTTCTGACTCGTGTGTGCATAGTGATCCTACCATGACCGAGAAGATTACGAAGTCTTTGGGCATTGCCCTTCCAGCGCATATCGTCAAGTCTAGAGATCCTAGGGCAATCCTCATAGCCCTTTTCTCCGCTTGGCTGCCATTATCTACCGCCCTTCTAGTATCAGCCATTGAGTCTTTGCCATCTCCCATTGTAGCCCAGGAAATGAGGCTGCCAGGCCTCATCGACGAGTCCCCAGGAGCTTCAAATGTCGATGCTGCTGTTAGAGAAGCTATGGTCAAGTCCAAAACCTCCAAGTCGGATCCTGTTGTTGTATACGTGAGCAAGATGGTTTCCATACCAGCAAGCGAATTGCCTGAAAACAAGCGGCGCGCTGGGCTTATGACTCCAGAGGAAGCCCGAGAAATGGGCAGGAAGAAGAGAGCTGAGATTGCAAGAGCCCAGGCTATTGCCGATGGTCGGGAACCAGATCCCCTCGATGGGCTCACTGAAGCTCTTGGGTCCACCTTGGTCGAGGAGAAAACCGACAGTGAGAAGCTGCCTGACCCGGAGCAACTCATTGGATTCGCCCGTATCTACTCTGGAACTTTGTCCGTTGGCGATGAAGTATATGTGCTCAACCCTAAGTTTACCCCAGCTCACCCGCATAATCACCCAGAACCACAGAAAGTCACCATTACTGCGTTATATCTGTTGATGGGACGCGGTCTCGAACCATTGACTTCAGTTCCTGCAGGTGTGGTGTTCGGTATCGCTGGGCTAGAAGGCCATGTCCTTAAGTCAGGCACTCTTTGCAGTCAACTCGAAGGTAGTGTCAACCTCGCTTCTGTCAACATGGCCTCTCAGCCTATCGTCAGGGTCGCCCTGGAGCCAGTCAACCCAGCGGATCTAGACAAAATGATCCATGGACTGAAGCTACTGGTGCAAAGTGATCCTTGTGCAGAGTATGAACAGTTTCAGAGTGGTGAACATGTTCTCCTTACAGCAGGAGAACTGCATTTGGAGCGTTGTTTGACAGATCTCCGGGAGCGGTTTGCCGGATGTGAAATTCAGGCTGGAGAACCAATTGTTCCATACCGAGAGACTATCGTTCGAGCTGAAGAGATGAAGCCACCAGTAAATAAAGAGCTTGGCAGAGGTGCTGTGATCGGCGTCACCTCCTCAAAACAGGTTACGATACGCCTGCGGGTTCGGCCTTTGCCAAGCGAGGTCACTGAATTCCTTAGCAAGAACTCCGGTGCCGTCAAACGACTCTACTCTGATCGCCAAGCAGAAGAACTTGGCCAGAATACCAATGAGTCTGCCGAAGGAGGTGAGCAAGAGGATATTGACGACAACATAGTGGGAGGCGTCCAAAGCCTCTCGCTCCCTGAGTTCAAGGCTCAGTTGCAAAAGGCTTTTGAGAGCGTCAAGGGCCAACGGGAAATCTGGGCAAACGCTGTGGAGCAAGTTGCAGCCTTTGGCCCTCGTCGGACAGGTCCTAACCTGTTAATTGACGCCACAAAAGAAGGAGTGTGCGGTCGCTTGTGAGTACATCATACATCAATTGTCTGTCTTTCTTACTGATATATTATAAGCCTGCGAGATACTTCGGAGGAAATACACCAAGCCACTAGTGACACACTACAACCTCGAGACTTTTCCGATAAAATCAGTTATGCATTCCAGCTTGCAACAGCACAAGGTCCTTTGTGCAACGAGCCTGTCCAGGGCATCGCTGTATTCTTGGAGGAAGTCACCATTAACCCCACAGAAGACGAAACCTCAGCAAGGGACAGTATTGGTCGTCTTACTGGTGAGGTGATCAGGACCGTACGAGATTCAATAAAGCAAGGTTTCTTGGATTGGAGTCCTCGATTATTGTTGGCTATGTATTCATGTGAAATTCAAGCAAGCAGTATGTCTTCCCCCGACTTTCTCCACACACGACACTAACACTACTCTAGCCGAGGTTCTTGGTCGAGTCTACGATGTCCTGACTAGAAGAAGAGGACGCATTCTCTCAGAATCCCTTAAAGAAGGAACTCCATTCTTTACCATTCTCTCGCTACTTCCTGTCGCGGAGTCTTTCGGGTTCAGTGACGAGATTCGCAAGCGAACATCCGGAGCAGCTTCTCCTCAGTTAATCTTCCAAGGCTTTGAGATCCTAGACGAAGATCCTTTCTGGGTCCCCTTCACTGAGGATGATTTAGAGGATCTCGGAGAGTTAGCTGATAAGGAAAATGTTGCGAAGCGGTATATGGACGCCGTGAGGGTGAGGAAAGGTTTGATGGTCCAAGGGCGAAAGCTGGTCAAGGATGCGGAAAAGCAAAAGAATCTGAAGCGGTAGTTGAATTGAACGTGATTTTTTCTTCTTCCATTTCTACCAAGCCTATGGATAGAGTTTCGGCTTTGAAGCTCTGGTGATTCGGTCCTCAGGAAAAGTCAACGGCCAAGTTCTTGCTTCTCCAGGGCCCATTGTTAAACCCCATGTCATCCCATCTTCTCAGGTACCTGTTGCTAATACCGCCACGGGAAGTGTAGCCGAAGCAAATGTGACCAGTCTGGTTATCTTTGCTCGCCTGTAAGCGAGCCGCAATCAACAACCGCTTTTGACTTGCGCAGATAATGAACGCAGCTATGGCACAATTCAGCAATGGGGAGAACCAGTATGGACCTGCTTGATCAGGTCTAGATACTGCATGCCAGCGTTCACTGGTGCGGAGCAAACGGCTGCAAAGAGGCTTATCTCGAGATAACGTCTCAGAAGTGGGGTTATGGTTCCTGCAGCTGCATAAGTATGTGGTGTCGTTCATGCTAGGCTGACGTAGGCCTGGCCGGCCCATTGGCTCTTTCATATCTGGAAGTGACATATTAAGCAAGGAGATAGCTCATCCGAACCAAGATAACTGCACCGTGGCTAGGAAAATTGTAGCATGGGCTCGATGCCAGCCGCGTTGTTCTCCCACTTCTCAAGCTTTGGGCTACACTGTAAGGCATTTAGAGCCAGGTATACAGATGTAAGCTTCGAGAATTGAATCCCCCCCTCCGATTCGCGGTAGTCAAGTGGCTCATCTTCTGGCCAAACAACTATAAAGTCATGCCCACCTTGTTATCTTCTCGGCGGTGTGGCTCCCCGTCATTGTAGCTGTGCGCCAGCCTTTGAGCGAGGTTCAGAAATCACCAAAATGAAGCATACTGTCTCATTTCTTAGCCTGTGGCTGGCTAGTATCTTTGTCATCTTCCCACAATTCACAGATGCAAGACCACAGCCCAAATCGATTGCCTTTAGAAATGGCCGTCAGAAGAATGGTTACCATTCTGGAACCAAACGCCAATTGTCTGGTGCATCTTGTGCAGCTCCAGCGGCACAATCCATCAGTGCTCCAGATATTAACCCATGGGCTAGTTTGAGCGATGATGAAGCAGCTTCTGTTCTAAAGTGGCTCTTTGGTCAGCCCACCTTGAACTTAACAGCCACTGCAGATGCTGGAGAATGGGACAATACAGTGTAAGCAGACATTCACGAAGTCCTAATTCTTTAATTTCCGCTAAGACTTTACCAGACTTCTTGTAGAGCTCATGGAACCAAACAAGACCGATGTTATCAGCTATCTAGATGGAAATGGCACGGCTCCGTCGAGATATGCCCATGTAGTTCTTGATCACCGAGCTTCTGTCGATCCTTATTATCAAGATCTCCTGGTTGGCCCTCTTCCTGTTTCAAATGTCACTACCAGGATGCAACCATTGACGTACCCATATACTCGGCAGACAGAGGGGAAGATCAGAAACCTTGATGCTGACAGCAATACTTTATATTCCGAATGGCTCTACAAGGTCAGCGCATCTATTCTTGACATTACGCTGGATCTCTTCAATGGCTCTGTCCTAGGCTTAGACAATGATACGCTCGATGTCTGGGGAATTGATCCTCTTTGGCAATATGACGGTGTCATTCGTTGGGATACTTTCTGGAGTCTCCCTACAACCGAGATGGATTCCGGTACTCTACTTCCTCTGGGACTATTTTTCAAGTCGAATGTCACGGGTCGAGATCCTTCAAAATGGACGCTTGACGGATGGCTCTACAATGATATCTTCTATGCTACCACAGATGAATTTCGAACAGCTTATTATTCTCCTGGGTTCGAAAAGTTACCCATGAACATAGATGGCGAATGGGCGTGGACTGATCAGGCTGGAGACATCCCTCCTCTCGACACCAACTTCCCTCCGATGTCTGTTGCTCCATCTGGGTCGCGATACTTTGCAGACCCTGAGCAAAAATATGTCAAGTGGATGGATTTTGAGTTCTACATCTCTTTCTCTCGCGATACGGGGATGCATCTGCATGACATCAGGTACAAAGGAGAAAGAATCATTTATGAGCTTGGCTTACAGGAAGCTCTCGCCCATTATGCGGGTAACGATCCAGTCCAAAGCGGGACAGCATATCTTGATACTTATTATGGCTTCGGAACTTATGCTTTCGAGCTCGTAAAGGGCTACGATTGTCCATCTCACGCAACTTACATGAACACCACTTTCTACACGGCTGAGACTACACATACACATATTGACAGTATCTGCCTTTTCGAGGTTGATTCGAATTATCCTATCCAGCGCCACAGCACCTCTGCTTATGTTAGCGCAACTAAAAATATTTTCTTTACAGTCCGAACGGTTTGCACTGTTGGCAACTATGATTACATGTTTTCTTACGAGTTCCATATGGATGGGTCTATCAATGTCAATGTTCGCGCGTCTGGATACATTCAGAGTGCATTCTTCGCCAAGAATGGTGACTACGGATATCAGATTCACGACGCTCTTTCGGGCTCTATGCATGATCATGGTAATTATGACCTGACTACAAAGCAACGCAACGGGATCGAAAGCTAATCCTCTTCCCAGTTTTGAATTTCAAAATCGACTTTGACATCCTGGGTACCGCAAATACCATGACTACAAGTACCAATGTTCCAGTCTCAGAAGTGTACCCGTGGTCAGATGGCCAAACACGCAACACAATGAAGTTACAACGAACACAGATCACGAACGAGGACGAAGGCAAACTCGACTGGACATCCAACGGTGCTACACAATATATTATACAGAATCTAGATCAGCTAAACGAATACGGCAATCCTCGAGGCTACCGTATCTTACCTTCATCACCGACGATCCATGTTACGATAGAAAACAGCAGCAATCTCGTCAACGCCGCGCAATGGGCAACCCACGACATTTTCGTGACTCGCCAGCACGATACCGAGCCTCGATCCGCATATCCTTATAACACGCAAGATGTAGCCAATCCAGCAATCAATTTCAACGATTTCTTCGACGGCGAATCGCTCCTCCAGGAAGATATCGTGGTCTGGTTTAATCTTGGCATGCATCACGTCCCGCATACGGGTGATCTACCGAATACAGTCTTCAGCACCGCACACAGCGGTCTTCAGATCATGCCTCTAAACTACTTGCCGAGGGATCCTTCTCGTGAGACAGTTAACCAGGTCAGGATTCAGTATGCAGGTGGCAATACCAGCCAGGTTGTCGAATTCGGCCAGCAGGAGCCCACTTGTAGCATTGATGTCGAAAGTGTTCAGCCCGATTTAGAGAAGTATGTCGGCGATGTCGTTATAAGGAAGTTTCCTTATGATCCAAACAACCCGTATTTTGAGACTGATAGTATTGAGTAATGCTTTTGGAGGGTGATATCCAAGTGAATATGTCTAGCACTAGTTATGAACTAATGAATCATGGTTATTTCGAAACTCGATCATCGGCTTTCATTAATGCTTCATGACCTCCTCCAATTATTGTAACTTCATCTAACATCTGAACTATCGTAATTGAGTTTCTCTCCCTTACGGGCATGATTTCAGCAACAGAATGACAAAACCAGTGATGGTCTATGTTGCCCCACTGAATAACTTACTGACTTTGGTTTGACTTCTAATTGAGTATTCACCATCGACACCGCTGTAGTAACATTAACCAAAGATAGATAGCTAATTTCAGCTGTCAGTCATACAGGCCCCTCATTTTATCCCCAGGGCTGCGGATTTCTAACATGACACCAGGCCAAAAGGTGATTTGCGATGGATATGAGACATCGCTATGAGTAAGCTTGTGGAACTGTGTATGTGAAATGAATGTTCTACATAAACTTAAAACTGGGCGTTATTTCCAAAGCACTTAGGCACATCTCAAAGATATCGACAAGCTTTCTCGCCCAGTCTGTAGGTTGAGCCATTCCAACCTGTTCGCTAAACCAAGTCAGACAACAACTGATCAACGTCGCTTAAGTTGTAAGTTGTCCCATTGGCTTCTTCAACAGCCAATCTCTCCGCCGCTCTATTCCACAACTATTATATCTCGTTCTGTCCTAGAAAGTCTGTCTGAGAAAATGAAGATATAATCCTCTCAAAGACTAAAATAGAGTGAGAATTCCACCATCAGGATGTTGAATTACTGAAAATCAGGAGGATTACGATCATGATTATGCTATTCATTTCACTTGTTGGGTCAGTAATCAAAAGGGACAAGTATGGAATGGAAAACTGAAATTAATTCAGTACTATCTGAACACAAACATCCCCCCTCCACCCTCCCCTCCT
>PDLM01000001.1:2176635-2212327 GCA_003369665.1 Coleophoma cylindrospora
TCCCCCTTCCCCCTCTGCTCCCCCACCCGACTCGGCACCTACCCCGGTCTACAAGCACTTAAAAGTACTTGTAGAACTCGCTGGCCTCGTTCAGGTCCTCCTCCGTGATCCCGGCCATCCCGTAGTAGTCGACACTACTATCGCGGGTGACCGGCTCTGGATCCGGAGTCGGCGAACGAGGTCGCTCGAAGTAAGCGCGCAAGAAGGACGGGGTGCGCTCCCCGGTCTCATCCCGATCAGCAGAACCCTGGGGTGGGTCCCACTGACCAAGATCCGCGTCTGGCAACGACTCCTCCGAGGAAGAGTCGTTAGCAGCATCATCGATGCTAGCACCGATGTGTGCTTGGCCTGATGCCAACCAGGCGCGGGCGCGAGAAAATCTCGCCGCAAGACCGTCCAACTGCGCCTGCCTCTCTGCCACGGGGTTGGCAGGGACACCTGGAGGGCGAACCCCAGGCGGCGGGTACTCAGAGTCGGAGTCAGATGACTCCTCCTCCTCCGCACCCACGACAGGCTGCAGTGGTGGGCTGCGCTGAGCAGCCGCAGCCGACATTGACGCCGCGAGGTCATCCTCAGAACGTTGTGGCGCAGGATGGTTGGCTGCTGCACCACGACGGTTCCGAGCTGCCCCACGAGCAGTCGCCGTCGCCGCTGTAAACTCCTCCCAAGGAGTGCTGGCAGCTTGAGCCTCATTGACTTGACGAGGGTTGTAAGCTGTCTCAGGTGCAGGCGAAGCTGAGTACAGGTCATCGTCAATGAAGCTCATAGCTCCAGCATCATGGCCTTGGAGAGGGTTGTAAGTTGGCTCGTCAACAAGCATTCTTGACAGGTCCTCAACCTGGGAGTGGCTAAGAGCTCCAGCATCGCTGTCTTGGTGAGGATTGTAAGAAGCGGAGAAGTCATTCTGTTCATAGCTCATAGCCCCAGGATTGCTGCCTTGTTGAGAGTTGTAAGCTATCCCACGAGCATAAGGCGAAGCGGAGGAGAAGTCGGTCTGATGATAGCTCATTAGCCCAGCATTTTGGTCTTGGTCGTAAGATGGCTCATCAGGAAACATAGTTGAGTAGAAGTCATCTTGGCTGTAGCTAAGAGCTTGGGTGGGATCAGGACGGCGATTGTTGATAGCTCTAGTAGCTTGAGCCATATCGCGATATTCTCCATGCTCCTGTGCTGTGATGGCTTCAAGAGTTGCTTGTGGGATGCCGAAAGGGTTCGATCCACCTGAAGGACGATGACGAGGATAGCGGCGAACATTGCCTGCAACTTGGCTGGTGGGCTGAGTTGATGGTCCTGCCGCTCTCATAGTAGATTGAGCCCTACCACGAGATTCTCCGCGCTCCTGTGCTGTGGTAGCGTCAAGAGTTGCTTGTTGGGTGCCGAAAGGGTTTGATCCACCTGAAGGACGATGAGGAGGATAACGACGAACATTGCCTGCAACTTGGCTGATAGGCTGGAGCGCTGGTCCTGCTGCTGTCATGGTGGGGATGATGGTCTTTCCACCGGTTGTTGGTCGATCTTCAGCAGGGGCATCATAGATGTCTTCCATAATGACATCGTCATCTTCCTCTTTGGCGATCTCATCGGACGAAGACTCGTCGTCTTTCTGGGCCTTCTTACCCTTCTTGGTCTTCTTTCCCTTCTTGTTCTTCTTCTTCCCACCCTTTGCGGACTTTCCCTTGTGACGAATTGCAGTACCAGGTCTAGCATGGGAGACAGCAGCTTGGACTGGGTTCAAGTTGGCGCTGCTAGTGTTGCTTGTACCGGCAGCTATGGCAGCTCGGGTGTCTAAGACATGTCCACTTCGAAATGTACGGATAGTGTCTGGGGCAGCTGCCGTTCGGTTATCTTTTGGTATCTTGAACTCCTTCTCGGCGGACTTCTCATCGTCGAACTTAGGAGGGATGCGGCTGTTTTGGGAAGGCATGTTGTCTTCTTGTTGCTTGACTGCGGTCAAGTCAGTGGGTTTCAAGACACACTCGGGCTGTTATGACGCCTGAGGGAGAAAGAAAGGGAGACAATAGCTTTCAACTAATTGGAAAGAACTTACAAGATCGAGCCTGTTCGAGGGTTAGGTCGTCGTCGTCGTCTTCTTCTTCGGACGTGGATTCAAGGGCTGATGCTGGCCAGTTGCAAACCTTGCCAGAATCTGCACATCGACCACAAGTAGGATGGTTCAAGTCACAGCGCTTGTGTAGCTTTGCACAGTTGTTGCAGCGTAGAACTTTGTTGTATTTGGATTTCTTCGTTTTGGGGACGTTGCGACCGCTACCACCTCCTCGCAAATAAAGCTCGGTGCACGAGGGATGATTGTGGTCGGTGATAGTGACAGCTGGTAAGCCGCGTGTCAGTAGAAGTTCCCGTGTATGATCATTGTAGGTGATGTCGAGATACAATGAGCAGATGGAATTCAAAGGTGCGACACTTACCGGAGATATTCTTGTCAGTTTCAATCAAGTGCCTGACTGCAGCATCTGAAATGAAAAGGACTATGATATTGAGAGGCTGTGGGTTTGCTGAAGGAACACCAGTGTCAGTATCAATATGATGTTTGTGTGGATTGAGAAGTGTGTGGATTGAGAAGTGTGTGGATTGAGAAGTGTGTGGATTGAGAAGTGTGTGGATTGAGAAGACTTACCAGTGGTGTTCTTGTCACCTGAAGTTGAGTTGGTTGCTTGGGTAGCACGGGGTTGAGAAGACTCGAGGGTGATCGAGTTTGAGAACTGTATGTTTACTAAAGGCGTGTCAGCTTTAACGTAGAGATCTAATGTCTCTAAGTTCAGAAGACTTACCAGTGTTAATGTTATCAGCTGCAGCTTGTGGATTTGCTTGAGTGGTTGAAGCATCAAAAGCTTCAAAGGTGGTTGCGTTTTGAGGTTGTGCATTAGCTGAAGGAGTGTCAGCTTCAATTTCGGGATATTATTTGTGGGAATTGAGTAAACATACCACCCTCAATGGGGATTTGGCTCGTCGACGACATTGTCGCGTTGACAGATTGCTCGGTGCTATTGCTTGGTCAACTATTGCCCGCTCGGTACACAGAGCGACGACGAAGTTATGCGACGAGGGAGTTGTACGACGAGGGAGTTGTGCGACGAGGTGATGCGTACGAAAAGATGTCGACGAGGTTATGTGCTTAAGGAGTGGTGTTCGACGAGGTGATGCGTAAGATGTTCGACGAGTTGATGTGCTTAAGAGAGGGTGCTCAACGAGGTGATGCGTAAGATGTTCGACGAGTTGATGTGCTTAAGAGAGGGTGCTCAACGAGGTGATGCGTAAGATGTTCGACGAGTTGATGTGCTTAAGAGAGGGTGCTCGACGAGGTGAAGTACTTAGGAGAAGATGTGCGAGGAAGGTGATGTGCACTGAGGAAGCAGGATTAGACTTACTGGTTTGGGGCAATGCTTTCCTTGACGGTTTGTGCGAGATCGTTACAATGCAGTATCAACCTAAGAGGTTCTGTTAATATCGATTGTCAAAAGCTACAAGACACTAGATCGAACTTACCAGTTGATATTGATCAGATGTTTGTAAGAGCCCGTAGAGTTCAACTAAGTGCGAAAAGGAATCGTCAGTACTGGCACAGATGAAATAGCTTGAGAAGTAAAGAAAGCTCGGCCTGACGAGCTCGACTTCTGGCCTGGATCTGGTGATGTTATTGGAGAGACGGTCTATGCGAGAAGTGAAGTCGAAATAGCCATGAATAGGTTAACCGTGCCAGTCAAGCCGCACACTGCTTAGATCGAAAACGAAATATCTGCAATTGGGCCAATGACGCAAGGTTATGCGTGAATCTGGCCATAAGGCTTAGATCTAAGTCGAATTGCTCGTCGCCGACGCACTTGCGCTCACAGTACCCAGGTGACGACGAGGTCGACCCAGACGCAAGTAGAGATCATATCTGTTTCTTTTCCAGAAAGCGAAAAGAAAAGTAGAAACACTTACCTAGATATCTCTCCAATTGGAGAGATACGATGATCTTGTAGAGGTGTTTTGTAGATCGATATGTGTGTTGTTGTGAGAAAAGAGTATTTCAGGAACGAAAGGTTGTGCGATATCAAGATAAACAGAGCTGTGAGTGGCTGCGAGGCAAGACTAGATTACTTAGAAACTGAAATTGAATGGGGCTGTCAATTTCTTTAGTCAAGCAAGCATTAGAAGCCATTCAATATCAAATTTTCAATGGTCTGGATATCAGCAATATCTAGTGGCTTTCATCTAAATTCTTGTGGAAGCATTGGACTTATTATTCTCCTGTTGGTAAGTTTCTTGATGTCTTATGGAGAAATAGCTGTCTCCAGAAAGTTCTTAGGGGGTAGCATTGTCTCTAGTTTCTGTATGTAGTTCTTCCTCTTGCATATTTTCAGCAAAGAATCGGTATTCTTTGGAAATTATCGCGGGGCTTCAGTAGTCAATGGAGAGAATGCCTGTCATAAGCAAATGATCGACTTGTAGTCCTAAAGTATGATATAGATATTCTTCCCTTGAGTACCGAGGAAGCAATGCGAAACAAGCGTTGAGAAGCTCATGGAGGAAGAGGGGTGGATCATTTAGCAGGATCAAGGTTAGCAAACATGAACCAGGACCCTTTCGCCGGTAGTATATCTTCATGCAACCCCTAACACATAGCCAGAGACCCATGCACTTACCCTCCCGTGTAAACTTGGAATGCTGCCGTAAAATAAATAGCATTGCAGTCCATAGGCGTTGAGAAAGGGAAGCGAGCACGCGAGGTGAGGTTGCATCGCTTATTAGCGAAGATCTTATCTTATCCGATCGACGCTAATACCAAATAAGCGAATCTTGGATTTTATTTCGACGTCGGCCTGCCTTGGGCACGAGCAACTTCAACCCGACAATATTACCAGAACTACACAACCATGGGTAAAGGTAGGTCAACCCCGAGCTATTGAGTGTCTATGTACTAACACCAACCTGCGTGTAGGAACGGATAAACTCTACGTACGTGTCACGAGAAGTCTGTAGTTTTAAGAGGAATAGCTAACGCACCCAGATCACTCATTCAGAGTGGTCATCCTCGGACGCCTATTCCGCCAGCGCAGGCTCGAATGTATCCCAGAAAGCGCCGAATGGAGCGAACTTCAAACGCCTGCCCTTTAACTTCTGCGCCGCCAGTCTGCAGCCTTTCAAGAATCCCGTCTGCACGCTCGAAGGAACGATTTTTGATGTCGAGGTCATAAGCCAGTGGCTTGCGAAGCATGGCACAAACCCGGTGACAGGGCTGCCTCTGAAGGATAAGGATCTGATTAAGTTGAACTTTGCGCGCAATGGCGATACCGACGCCCATGATGGCGGTGGCGGGGATGGTGACGGAAAGGGAGAAATGGTCGACCCGGTAACGTTCAAGGTCTTTACGGATAACACGCATATTGTTGCCATTAGACATGGCAGCGAAGCGAACGTTTTTGCATGGGAGACGGTAGAAAGGTTGAACATCAAGGCAAAGATGTGGTTGGACCTTGTAGACGATCGAGAATTCGGCCGTTCAGATATCATTACCTTGCAAGATCCGCAGAACATCGAAAGCCGGGATTTGAGCAAGTTCAAGTTCATCAAGGAGGGTGAGACGGTTCTTACAAAGGAGCAGATTGAGGATCGACAGAAGGGCAGCGTCAATATTGATGCCTTAGGCCGAGTCGGAGAGAAGGTTTTGAGGGCCAAGGAGGCAGTTGAAAGGGCTAGAAGAGAAAGAGAAAATGGCGGAGATGTGAACCGCTCCAAGACTTTAGCAAAATCCGGCACGGCAAATTCTGTTGCAAGGCCATCGATGATCCAGGATAAGAAGGTGGCATACAATGCGGCACAATACACAACTGGAAAGGCAGCAGCGAGTTTCACAAGCACGGGATTAACGCCCGAAACGAGTGGCGAGAGAGCACTCCTTACAGACGAGGAATATATGCTCCGGCCAAAACGCGTCAAAATCAAAGGCTACGCACGAATCGAGACGAATTTCGGCTCGCTAAATATTGAGCTACAAACCGAGACGGCACCGCGAGCAGTATGGAACTTTGTCCAGCTGGCAAAGAAAGGGTACTATAACGGCGTCACCTTTCACCGCAACATCCGCAACTTCATGCTTCAAGGTGGTGATCCAACCGGGACCGGCAAAGGCGGAACGAGTATTTGGGGCAAGAACTTCCAAGATGAGTTTGATGGGCCATTGACGCATGATAGCAGAGGTGTTGTGAGTATGGCGAACAAAGGCAAGAATACGAATTCGAGTCAGTTCTTCATAACGTATCGCGAGGCCAAGCATCTTGATCGCAAGCACACGATTTTCGGACGCGTTGTTGGCGGCCTGGATGTCCTTTCCAAGTTGGAGAATGTGCCCGTCGGTGCTTCAGATCGGCCTGAGACCCCGATTGTCATGGAGAGCGTGGTTGTATTCGTGGACCCATTTGAAGAATTCCAGAAGCAGAAGCGCGAGAAGGACGAGGCAGAAAAGGAGAAGGCAGAGATCAAGAGGCAAGGTGGTACGGAAGACGATAAGACGACCTGGACTGGGAAGCGCATCCGCGGAGATGGGACAGTCATGCAAACCGAAGCTTCGGGTGGCGTCGGCAAATATCTCAAGTCAGCTGCGGCGCCGAGTAGCGGTGGCGGTAAAGTTGTCGAGGGCGACGAAATGGACGATATGCCTGTGAAGAAGAAGGTTAAGTCAGCTGGCTTCGGGAACTTTGACAGTTGGTGAGGTGGGCTGGTTTATCCTGTTGTATGATATATACCCGAAGAGCCATAACGATTGTGGCGCCATAGCCCCCGACCACAGACTGGCACCACCAGCTATATGAAGCTTGGGAACATGAGAGGACTTAGAATGTACTAGTCACAAAAGTCTCTGTGCCTATAGGGGGTTCCGACCTCGGAATCGATGCCGAGTAGATGAGCTACTCGTAGGCATTAGAATGGAAGGCAGAGGATACCACATAAAGCCGTAGCGGCTAAAAGCATCCTCTATGGGCAGATGCATTGCTGCAGGCATAGTGATAGTTTAGCTTGGCTGTATTGTAGCACCGAAGCTATCTTGTACAACTTCATTAACTACCAAGACTACTTGCTGTCTCTAACAACATTTCAACATCCGTGCATCTATGTGTTTCATCTTTCCTGGCTGATTTGATTTCATGTCAAAAATGAGCAGTGTGCAAAGTCACCAGATAAAATCACGCATCCAGCAAATTTGTGAATTCAAATCTAAAATATATCTTGACAAATTTTCCATGAGGCAAGAACTCAGCTGACAGCTACAGACAGGTTGTACTCGTGACCTCCAAAACCTTAAAGCCAATACAAAGCAATGTTTATGTAATTTTACTTCGCCCTGAGCCCAGGCATGGTTTAAAACCACGACATCCTCAATCCTCAAATTCAACCAGTTCTCCCAATTCAGCAATTAATTCTGGATCGAACTCGCTGATCCATGCTGGCATAGACCTTTGGATAACCTGCTTAGAAGGTTCGTCATGACTGGCGACTCGACGAATCTTGGATTCAGGCTCGGAGTTCTGAAGACTTGTATCTGCAGCCCTCTTGGTAAAAGTTTGTACTGGCAAACTAGTCATGCTTGGTTGTGGCTCACTACATGCAGAAAAATCTACAATACTTTCAACGAAACTGGTTGTGGGCAGTTTTGGTGATGGGGATTTTAGGGTAACCGATTCCACGCCATCACTAAAATCACCGAGGTCGCCAAAGTCATCGACATCGCCCGTCTTTGTGTCGTTATCTAGAAAATTGCTCTTAATTTTGAGTCCTTGTATAGGTTTAGAGCCATATCCCATATCGTTGTCCGTATATGCGTCGCCACACTTTTCCTGTTGTTCCAATTGGTCCTGGGAGTATTGAGCCAGCTTCGAAACAGGTGGCAGACTGTCATCGTCTGATTCAGCAAATGGGTCCAATGGCATTCTCTTGACTCTCGCCCCACTCTCTTCTTTCGGCTCGAGGAAAGAATGAACATTTTTGCCGGTACCATATATGAATCGAGGCGCGCTCTTCACGCGCCGAAGCGGTTGGTCCATTTGAACATTCTTGTGAAGATCAATTAAATTTTGGTAGTCTCGAGGTATAATGGAAGGATGCGGTACCTCGTCGGAATCTTCGGCAAGGTCAATGTACTCAACATTAGCTTGATCCTTATTACTAAATTTGTTTAGTTTGATTATGCTGTGCGAGGAGTCTTTGTGCTGCAGTTCATTCTCAGAAAGTTGTATCTCCGGATTCAATCTTTGCTGGATACTGGTCTTGGTTCTCTTCAATGCCTTTGACTCGGATTGAATCCGGGAACCCATTGAAATGGCGGCATTTATTCTTTCCATATCCGAGGGTATCTGCATGGAGGTGAGTAGAGGAATCAGTCTGTCTCAATTCACGGAGCTCACCTTGCTGGATCTAACTTTTGGTGGCTTATCCACACCTTCACGGCAACATCTATGCTTACAAAGTCTGCCGTTCTTTGTCGGTTGGCCATCACGACAATTGTGGCTGCACTGAAATTTTCCATTCCGCATTCGAACAGGCTTCTTTTCTACTGGTTTAATCGTGGTAGGTGTCTTTGGTTTTATTTTTGGCTGATTGATGACTTCGTCGATATCAAGAAATTCTTCGTCGCCTTCACCAAACTGGTCCAGATGGTTGTCATCGACCAAGGCAAGAAAGTCTTCTTCCTCGAAATCATCACCGCCAAACTCATCGCTTGTCTCAATGTGGTGTTTAACCTTTCCCGTTTGTGACCCTGCCGTTTTTTTCAACTTTGGTTGTGGAAATGCCGATGAAGGAATGTCATGTTTGATGACAGTAGATTTCAAAGTACCCACAATCTCATCACAAGCAATGCGACACAATATATCATCCTCGGGGTGTGTTAGTTCTGCGATAAACTCGAGAGTTAAACCATCTTCAAGCATTTTGATGTTACCGCGCCAAAAGTTGACAAGCGAGCCATCAGAAGTCTCCGCCGTGAATGTCAGACTGTGCAGTCTGCCTAACCATGGAATAGCTTTTCCGTTGACAAGCCCAAGCTTGGAAGCAGCCTTGACTTTGACGGTATCTGTGGACTTTGAGTCCAATATTGACACTATCGATCCTTTGATAGTAAGTCGAGGAAAGCCGCTCAGAACCTTCAGCATCTTTGAGCCGAATGGAGGATTCCGTCCAATGACTCGCTCCAATTGCGCTGAGTCCATGCGAACCAATTGTTCCACAGAAGTAACATGATTACTTGCAAGTTTTCTCATTGCAACAGGTCCCAGTTGTGGGATCTGCCTCACTTGAAGAGGGGAATTTTCCCAGTAGTCAGCAGAGATGGCTCGGGCAAGATCAAGAGCATTCCTCATTGCGATTGCATCGCAATCATATGCTTTGCAATCCGCAACGCAACGAATAAGCCGCTTCATTCGATCGAAGATAAGGCTTTTATCCAACATGAATTGTCTCTTATCTGATACAACAGAGCTATTGTCTGTAGGAAGCTCAATGCCGCTGAGCTGAATCTGAATGACGAGAAAGACTTTGTGGGCCACCGAAGAAACATTCTCTCTGATGGGATACTTGAGGAGGGGGGAGTTGTTTAGATCTCGAAGTCGCTTTCTCTCATTTGTCCTCATTTTCAGATCTTTGAATTCTGAAGCCTGCGAAAGGATTTGAAGCTTTAAGAGTCAGCATGCAAGAAATGTATTATTCCAAGTAGACTTACAATCTCTTCTACTCTCGCATGATCGGGTACAGTTAACAGCAGCAGCATTGTCTCGAATGGCACCATGTATCTTGACATTGCCGAGCCATACTCTGTGTTGGAAAAGTGTTCATCCATAGTAACAAGCTGGTTATCCTGTAATAACTTTATATCTCTTTTGCAAACACGTTCAAGAACTGCATCTGAATTTTGACCCTGTTCTATTCCATTGATCTTGTAGTAAGTTGGATTTTTTCTCATGCGAACGCTTAGGAAAGTGCCGCAGAGCCATCGTTTGGCCGTGTGAAGATCATGAACAGTACCAAGTCCTATCTCCGAGTTTAAGTGCGCTATGAGGTTGAGATGTAGAGTACTTTGAATGGTTTCTTGTCCAGAAATCATTTTCTCATATCTCTCGGCTTGCTTACTGCGAGTCATGATGATGGCAACTGCGCTGTCATCAAACTGAGGTCTACCAGCTCGTCCCAGCATCTGCATGACTTCCAAGTCGGAATACTCTGCTATGCCGCTGTTTTTGAAGCATGTCGTGCCTTTCAGAACAACCAAATGACATGGCAGGTTAACACCCATGGCTAATGTGGAGGTGCAACAGATGATATTGATGTTACCTTGAAGAAAAGCTGACTCGACGGCGTGGCGGTCTCGTTGTTCTAGTCCTGCATGATGGAATGCAACGCCACAGGATACAAAGTTCTGAAGGTCTTTATTCAGGACTGAAAGTCCCTCTTTTGGACTAGGCCATGCTCGAAGAGCTCCTTTGGATCGTGTCCACCAATCTGCAAGTATCTCTGCAGCCGTTTCGCAAGATTTCTTGGTCATACAGAAGACTAGTATCGGTTTCTTATGGCTGTATTTCCCAATCAAATTTGGGAGCTTGCCGTCCAAGACCTTATCAAATCCAAATTCATTTGCTGCCCCTTCATAGCCAAAGACATGCTTCTGAAGTTTGACAGGCCTGAATTCCTCACCAAAAGTTTCTCTATGAGCAGGAAGATGTTTGTTGGTGTGGTCTTTACCTAGCCAGACAGCAATATCGTCTGAGTTTGGAATGGTAGCACTCAAGGCGATAAAACGCACGTTGGCTCCAATTGTTTTCATGCGAGATACAACAGCTTCCAAAGTGGCACCTCGAGGATCGCTTAACATGTGTACTTCATCAATCAAGAAGAGTTTGACCATCTGGAGGAGCTTGATATGGTCTTTCCATTTCCGGGTGATGCTGTCCCATTTCTCTGGGGTTGTAACAATGATTGAAGCATTGCGGACTATGCTCATCTGGTTTGCTGTAGTATCTCCTGTCAGTTCAGCGACAATAAGACCAAAGTTCTCAAACTTCTTTGTCCAGTCTCGCGCACGTTCGGAACATAAAGATTTAATTGGTGCTTGGTAGACAATTTTGAAGTCCACTGACTCAGTGCACGTCCGAATAAGTCTGCAAATTGCTAACTCGAGAAGAGCCGTCTTCCCACTTCCTGTAGGTGCAGCCACGACAACATTGTCATCTGTCTGATAGACTGGCCCAAAGCACTTCGATTGAACAGCATTGAAAAGTTCATAAGGGAAGACATTCTGGACTTGGCGATCAGGCAACGCTTGTTGTGGAGCTATTAGTTGAATGCCATGTGCCTTAGGTGGAAGATGTCCCCAAGCGGTCGATCGATTATTTGAGGTATACGTTTCACTAGTGAATTTGTGCCTCGCAAAAGGGCCAGGGCTATTTTCTCTAATATCAGCGGGCCCTAGCAATTCATCGACTTCTACGGTATTTTCTGGCGAGGTCGGAAATAAGGGGGCATCATGCCGGCCGAAAACCGTCTGGAGACTCTTCCGTCCAGGCGGGCAAGGAGAATCTTGTTGTACTGCCCGAGGAGGCGAAGATCGAACACTATGGCCTGGGCTGTTCCAATGACAAGCTGCCCCGGCTGTAGAATTTAGGATGTACCTAAGAACGGGCAGGATAAGCTTACATTGATAAGTTGGAGGTGTGAAAAGGTTGTTCTGTCCGTTAAACTGTTTGCCGCCCATGGACTGGTCAAAGACCTGGGATAAGCATAAGCCAGGATTATTTTGTGGAAAAATAGACGTTCTGGTGTCTTGTATGTTATGATCCAATGGGCTAGTGTACAACGTGGTGTTTCTATCCGCGGACGTCTGCAGTGGAATACCACCACGAAGATTGGCCAAGATGTCGTGGTGCGTACTCTGGGTGCTGGGGCTGCTATGAACTCCAACATGGCGAGGATTGCTGCGATAGGCTATTGAGCGTGGTGGAACGCCGATACTCATATTCGGGACATGATGAGAACCTAAACTCCGTTGCACATAGCCTGGAGTTAGAGAAATGCAAGTTAGTGCGGGCTTCCTTCCGAGATGAGTGGTTCTATACTTACCAAAGCCATTATATTCTGGCAACGTAGGAACTGCTTGCCTCGGCGCTGCATTTGAAAATGGAGCTCCAGTTGATGCTGGCACAGCAAGTTGATACTCGGGCAGATGCTGGAGAATCCTGCCACTGCTATCATGCTGTGCTGAGGTGAACGGGGCTGAATGCCTCGGGACGGCTGGGGCAAAGGCAAAACCTGAAGCAGGATCATCTCCAAAATACTTGCTTGCAGTTCTTACGGGTCTTCCTTGGTCTGGAGCACTGCAATCAAAGTGCCTAACACGAGAGCTCTCTCCAAGGTCCATCTCCGCTGGTAGGTCGAGCGTGTTGGAAGCGTCTTAATACACTCTAATATGCTTGTCAAATGGAAAGGAAGCTGTAACGAAGAGGGGTAGCAGCGTGGTCAATATGCACTATGATATCTCAACGAGGTCAAGAATATATCGCCTTGCTCTCTTCCGGACGGTGGCACATGTCCCGAGAAGGTGAGGTTTTTGATTTTGGAAAGGGTGCAGGCACAAACAAGGACTGAACGCGCTGGCCTAGAAGCGATTCCACTAGCCACGTGCATATTCAGAGCACTGTCTTCCAATATCCAACAACGAATGCGTTCATTGAAATATATTAGCCTGAAAACAAAATGCTGTTGGTATACAAGGTCTTTATTCAAAACCCGGTACGTGCTTCCTTCTACTTAAGAATACACCCCAGCTATCGAATGGCAGCATGGCTGCTCGAATCGACATAGTTTACAAATCATCATAAAAGACCCGGCAGAACTTTATGCTAGATCCTCTAAGTTTGCCTTGCAGTGATACTATACCACAGATTGGACCACCTTATATAACACCAGCAGTAGATGCTACCCAACCGAGAGAATAGCTCGAGAACCAATGTCTCCCTTAACGCCTTTGAGTGCCCGTCCTAATGCAATCCCTTTCCTGGTTCTGATTTACCATTTTTCTAGGCATGAGTGTGCCGGTGCCGCTTGACTAGCACTCCCAAATTTGAATTCTTCTCCATAGTTACAATATTCCTCAGTCGTCTCTTTTGATACCCTTGCGAGAAGACCCCACTCTGGAGTGATGTCGCATTGGTGAACTTGGCCTCGAGGTCGAGAGCCCAGCGCTTTTGATGGCGTCCAGAGGATCAAGCGTCATTCTTGACCTTTCTTCTTCGAACTTTGGGGTGTAGCCATTGTCGATTGTTGTCTTCTCGTAGCTGGCAATGTTGATAGGTGGTGGTCGGTTACGCTTTCTTTCTTGTCCACTATAGAGATATGTTGCAAATATTACAATACTGGTACCGAACAAGAACTAATCAAAATTAGTAAGATCTCAAAATGCTTATCGACGTAGCACTTACGTTCATGGAGACTTGGAAGTCAAAAAACCAGACACTAAACAGGAAGCTGATGATGATACTGATGCTTGTAGCGAAATTCTTCGCAATATTATCGGCGTATGCTATGCACAACGCCACAAGCACACCTCCTGCTGCCTGAAATACAACAGCGGTCCATACCACGGCATTATATCCATCGAAGAAACCCCTCTTTGCGATTTCCTCGCCGTCCTTCAATATTACACCGATGATTAAAGCTGGGAATAGTGAATAGAAGGATAGTTGCACATTCCTGGTCCATACGGTCACATATGTCGTCGACTCCTTGAGGACCTTCTCAAAGTAGACACCAGTCAGTCCAGATATCGAAGCGGCAATCAGAACTGCGCTAAGACCAATCGAATAATTCATGACTGGCTTGGATAGCCCCAGATCTTCCTCAATTCCTTCATAGGTTGCACTTCTCTTCGATATTCCCTGCGAGAAGCCCTCCATGCCTCTCTTCGTCAATTCTACGGCCACATCGGCGGCACCATTCGTCAATTGTCCCAACTCATGAAACGATCGGGGAAAGTAGAATTTGGAGTTCGGATCTTTGATACCGTTGTATGCCTCGGAGTCACCAGCAGGTAGTTGCACAATAGCCACGCCAAGTGTCAACAACACAAGGGCAGTCCATCGTTTAGCAGAAAGTGATCTGCCAAGCAACATGACAGAAAATACAGCAGTCGTAAGAATCTGCGCTAAGTCAGCATATAACCATCACATAGGACCATGGTTGACGGATACCTTCATCTGGTATAGTATTTGGAAGTGAACAGCGTCCAGATTGCTGACCGCGATGTATTGCAGGGAATTCTGCAACGTGTACAACGCAGCTGGGATTGCCAGTTTCCAGCCATCGCCAGAGAATACGGACATGTATAATTGTTCGAAGAGCACCGTCGCCGGTGTCGAAGGGGGAAGAGTCCGCGAGATGTCATACATGGCAATCGTTAAAGACACAGTCAACTTGAGGACTTCGTTCAAGAATACTGCAGTTGAAGTAAGGTATCGTCGCCCTCCAAGTACTGGCATGACTCTGCTGTAATGCATGATCTGGAGTCTTGTCAACTTTTGTACCCTTCAATACAAAGCCTGGGCCTCAAGGAAGCTTGGTCTCAAAGTCGATGATGTCAACATGGGGTACTAACGAGAATGAGGGCAGAGTTTTGGAATGTGAGCTGGTTGAGTATTAGCACAGCACATCGACCGAACCTGGAGACCATACAGTGATAAGAGATACATGCTTCATTGGCACGCCCATGAAGGACGCGCGCGATGCGTCTTCCCTCATAACCATGACGGCCCCTGTGGCCTACAGCTGCTGAGGCGCTCGAGATGTGGTACAAGAGTCCAGATTAGGCAGGATAGCGATGGAAGGAAAGCAGCAAAGAATGGCCTCCGGATAAGCAGTACAAGGAGGATTGGAGGGTTGCAGAAGGGATGGGCGACGGCGTAACGATTTGCAAGTCGGAGAGGTAGAGGTGCACTTCTAGATTTCGCGGCAGCACAGTAGCTTCAAGGTCGCTAAAACAAGAACAGCCAGCCAACCAAAACAGGGTCTAGCCACCAATGAAGCGCGGGCAGTTGACGCAGGGCTGTGGCTCCAACGCGGAGAGCTGACAAGGAAGGAAGCCGAAAGCGAAAAGGGGCAGAGCAAGAAATAAGGTCTGAGGGTTCGTTCGTCCTAAGCTCCGCACGCTGCAAGACGTCTTCGGTTTTCAACGGTACCGTAGGGCAGGACAAGCAAGAAACCACCACTTTGGCAAACAGAAGCGTTCGGGCGCCTGCATCGCCTTTTGCCCGACGACGTGATGACGACGTATCGTATCGTAGCCCTACCTTCGACTTGAACCTCCAGGCCTTTGTGAATGCAGGTCCGTTTCTAAATGCAGCTCGAAACAGCTCTCGTGATCTGCAGTCAAGGTCCTGTTTCGCGTCACATGTACCGCGAGCAAAGTTGGTGGTGGCACGAGCAGTGTCTCCACCGCTCTGCCTTCTTCCAACGGCAGCCAATCAGGTCCTCCTTCCGACGACAACCCTCCCTCCGTCCCAGCATGAAACCTTTGCGGTGAAAATTTTCGCCATCGAGATCAGATGGCTATGCTGTATAGAGTCTGGATGGTCAGCTGGAGCAAGCCCGTCACGGTAGTGTAGGCGTGCAACGGTGGTTTACCGCCATGTTGGATTGCATCATAGATAGCCTCGGGACATCTTATGACTTGATCGACAAGACTGGGGCCTAGGCTATTGTGGTTCTAGAGTAGATCTTTGTATCCCATATCCATCCTCGTTGCGGGCAGAAACACGTATTTAGACGACTAACAGCGCCTCTGAATCTCAACACTGAGGTCCGTAGAGGAGAAATTGGAGTTCCCATCGCCGAGCATGGTGAGGTATCAACTGGCAATTGTTGCCAAAGTATTCGACGCATCCAGTTGTACAAGACTGGAATCATAGCCAAATCGATCGATACACAATAGTACAAGTGTCCGTGTTTAAGATTCGTCTGTTTCGATTCACAATAAGTCATTCCTCCTCCAAGCTTTCGGAGTACAACCATATCCCTGCACTTCATACGTCTAAAAGCTTGGCCATCTCAACCCGTTTGTAACCCAGGTGATTCGCAGTATTAACGATATATGTGTCTGCAATTAACAGCCCTATGTGGATGGCAGGGCACCGGGACTTGAGACCGGCTCGGAACTCTAAACGTGGGGTCGGCTTCGGTGAGTAAGCCGACTATGAGAGCGTTTAAACTTGTGACATATAGGCTCAAACCAACAATCTATAGCCAATACTAGAAGAATCATGGTACTTCAGATTCACTGTGCTAGGAGACATTTATACCCAATAACTGGGGCATACCTTGATGCTTGGCGTGCTGACAAATCTGGCCTCTGGTAAGGTACTTCGCATGATTCTCGTTTCAGTTATTAGTTTTACTCTCACTTGTCACAAGTTCGATAGGTACTATGTGGACGGAAAAAAGCATTATTATATTTTAAACTTTTATGTGCTTCCAACCTGTGCCATCTGCGGAGCAAAAGCTGGGTTGATGTTACTAGCACTCTGGGTGCCCACATAAGCCTCTTCATCTCGTCTCCTTGCCTGAGCTGACTTGGGGCCAAGCGCATCATCGTGCTTATGGGACTTGAAAAGGATATAAGTACTAAGATATCAAGTCAGCTCTCGCTTGTAGAACAGCAAAGGAAGATGACTAACCTAGCAAAGGTCGCCACGACTCCGAGCCACAAGATGACAACCGATGCAACACAATATGGATTATGCCTATACACCAGTGTAGGCTTACCGCCCGAGTTATTTCGAATAAGCGTTGCTGCCTCAGTTGCGGAGACGCCGGTGATAAATGCTGCATGAGTGGCAACAATAACCTGATCGCTTAGCAACTCTCCTCATACCAACCAAAAGACGTAAGACTTACAGTTAAGGCAAGAGCATCGCCGAGCGCTCCGAGACATACCGCTATGGCAGATATCTTCCAAGCAAGTCTCACCCCTTTGGTTTCCTTTCGCTCAGGCCAAAACAGGTCGAAGAAAAACCCGGATCCGAATATCGTGGCTACCGCAATGCCAATGAAAATGTTGTACGACATTATTCCAACAATGTCGTTGTTATGTATCAAAGCTCGGCCACCGCTCCTTGTTGATATGCCATCCTGCTCGTCAACATAATCTAGGACAGTTAGCAATGTGCCTCTGAGAACGACTGGAGATGACGTTACCTGACAGCGCGGCAGTGCCCACCGACTCGGAGACAACACAGAGAATCATGGCAAATTGGTAAACGATCATCTTTGTCCTCCTCAGGTGATACTCCTGGTTGAACATATAGGATCCCTTGAACTTCCCCCATTGCATCTCCTTGAGATCCAATCCCCATATTACTGCCATAGCGAAAGAATCTTGGTCTGGAGAATGTGGGAGAACGCAATGGTGTCTACTGGCAGAATGGTCGAACGTCGTCAGACCCGAGGGCAAGGGAATATGGATAATAGAGTTAATTAAAGTCGAAAGGGAGTGGGTAGCAATACTTATATTTTGCCTGTCTCGCACCAGAAGCTAAGGTGGCCCGGGTCTGCTGGATGCTTAGCAAGGCACTGACGAGCGACCACTTAGTCCGAGGCAGCCGTAAGGGCATGCCAAGATGTTGGTAAGAGCTCCAGCATAGATCAGCGCTGCGACTATGATCACTAAGTAGGGCGCGCACGTCATATCTTTACCACGCGTTTCGGGAAAGCGGTATCAACCCTGGGGCCTCAATGGGCTGACGATCGTGACTGGCTGCCGAAGTTGGAAAAGCCTTCCTATCAGATGCGCGTAGCCACTTGGGCCAGAAGCATTGTTGCATAGACGTTCTTTGAAAGGCTAACCTGCTCCCGAGACCTTGGGAAGGGCGCGGAGATGCCTATCTCATAGCGGGTCGAGCGGAAGATGGACGACAATGAGTCTCAAAATCTGAATCAATCAGATCCCGGTGACGTCAAAGGCAACGCTCGTGTGCTGATCGATCACGGAAGTTTACATTGTACTTTATTATTAAGAGAGATCGCCCATTGGGGCTCTCATAAACTCATGATGACTTTGGGTAAATGCCTTTATAAAAGCCGACAGGGTCCCGGCATTGCTCTACGAACCAGTACTCCGGCCTCTCGTCGAGGCTGAAGGCAAGGACGTACAGGTGAGGGGCGAGGGAGGGCGGACTTGCGGCACATCGCCAAACAACGCCACTGCGCTTCCGTTGAAAAGTCTCCGATGCCTCGGCCACCACGTGATCTTGTCTTAGCGTGTGCGGCCCCCGTGTTCTTCCGGTTCCGGTCAAGCTGGATAAAACTCGCGAGGCCGTGGAATCTTCGAGAGTCAAGTTGTGAGGTTTCTCACATTCTTCACCACTTCTTCTAATTCAGCTTTCGACTTCTTTAAGAGCTGCCACTGCTAACCAAGTTACATGCAGAGAGTTTAGCTGCATTTCTGCTGCCAGGAGAGAGTATGTATGCGCCTTCCTTTCCATCTCATCCCACCACCCCTCCCACCTCTTTCATGATGATACACCAGCTGGCACCAGTCATAGACGAATTTGTACTCTCCATTGATGACAATGCTTTGCGCCTACGGGCCTCTTTCTGAACTTTCTTGATTCGTTGTGATAATTATCTTTAAAACACTGTTGTGCGCTTTTGCTAACAGCCTGAAGTTCTTTTCTAGTCTACCCACAACGCAGATTTCGACTTTGACACAATCGCCCGCCCACCATGGTTCTTCATAACCCAAACAACTGGCACTGGGTCAACAAGGATGCTTCGGCATGGACGAAGGAGTGGTTGGGAGAGGGTATCAAGTCTATTAACGCTGAAGAGAATGGGGTCACCGCACAATTAGACAAAGTCATTAGTATGGATGGTGATTGCGATGTCAGCCAGAGAAAGGGCAAGGTTATCACTATCTTCGATCTCAAAGTAGTCATTGAGTACTCAGGTACATGCTCTTCGCCATTTGCTGTCTTCTGTGACTAAACCTTGCAGGTAAAACCAAGGATGAGGAGGACGTGTCCGGCACGATCACCATCCCTGAGGTTGCCCACGACACCGAAGAAAACGAGTATGTTGTATGTCTCATCGTCCCCCCATGGGCGCAGCGGTATGGCCAAGCTAATTGTCCAAGTTTGACATAGATATATATGCCGATGCAAACTCGAAGGCACCCGTGAAGGACCTGGTACGCGCCAAGCTTGTCCCTCAATTGCGAAAGCAATTTGCGAAGCTTGGTCCTGCCTTGATCGCTGAGCACGGCAAGGATATCCAGCATGCTCCAGGATCGAACCCATCCAGTGGTTGGGCCTCTCCAAAGGTTTACGGTGGCACCTCAACCCCCGCCGCAACCACTTCTACTACCGCAACATCGACTAGCGGTACTTCGTCGGTGAACACCACCACTGTCACCGACAATGAAGAATTCCGAGCTCCGGCATCCGAGTTGTACAAGACATTTACAGACCCCCAGCGCATTACTGCCTTCACTCGAGCAGCACCAAAGCTTTTTGAAGGCGCGAAGAAGGGTGGAAAGTTTGAGCTTTTTGGCGGCAACGTCTCCGGAGAGTATCTCGAGCTGAAGGAACCCACAAAGATTGTTCAGAGCTGGAGACTTGATCAATGGCCAAAAGGACATTACTCCCGTCTCGAGATTAACTTTGATCAGAATGACGTTGACAATGTTACCGTCATGAGAGTGAGCTGGACTGGTGTCCCAGTTGGACAAGAAGAGGTCACTAAGCGTAACTGGAGCGAGTACTATGTTCGCAGCATCAAGACCACATTTGGGTAAGTCCTGCCCAGCATAAGCTTTTAATAACAAATTCTAATACGCTGTTAGTTTTGGCACGATTCTGTAGAGCAGGAGAGTCGGTGATATTATGAGACTACGAATACTTTTAGGAACCATGGACATTCGGGAGTGCTCGTTAGCAGTTTAGACTTTGATAGAAAAATCAAAACGCTCTCGGTCCATATTTCACATCCTTCCGTTTTGAGTTCTCGATTCAACACCCCACTTACCAAAATTCATCCTACGTCTCATTGAGGAAGGAGGTTTTATTTTCTAACTACTCAAGCAAAGCAACGCATCAAGCCAGGCTTAATTAAGCTCGCCGGCCGCTTGAGTCAGACGCCAAGCTCCCATGCAAGCGTATCAGAGCGTAGAGTTTCTTGAAACGCAATAAAGATTGCACCACGTGATGCAATCCATCTCAGATGATGGATGTATAAGTTGGTGCTCTCATTCACAGATGATGCCCAAATTCTTGAACCGGTTCAATTGATTTTTTTATTATTATATTTTTTCAGTCTTTCATCTAGCACCAGCACTTATTACTGTTAACAAGATGGCATTGCCTTTCAAGCTCAGTCTCGCCACAACGGCAGATATCCCTCTCCTAGCACGAATCTCCGACTCAGCATTCAAGCAGGACACACATACGCAACTCAAAGCAATAGCTGGTAGGTAGCTCACATCCCCAAGCACGATCCTACCCTCCTCCTTTATAAGGGATGAAACTAGAAAACAACCCTCCATTACCCTTAAAAAAAATCCTCCAAAAAAAAAGAACCCATTCCCCAAAGTCCAAGTTAAAGTCCTCATGGCATAACACAAAAAAATAGGCAAGAACCCAAACCCCAATGAACACATCGACATGATGACCTCGGTCCTCAGCTCCTGGATGTCACGGCCACCAGAGCGATGCCAGGTAGTGAAAGCCGAGCTGGACGCAGACGCAGGCGAAAGCGAGCAGCGCGCCATCGGCTGGGCCTGCTGGGCAACCGCAACAGCGGAGCCGGCGAGCGAGACCAGCACAGCAGCGACGGTGCCGGTGAAGCCGGCGCGAGAAGAGATCGGACGGTATGATGGAAGCAGTGGGACGCCCAAGCTAGAGCAGTTATCGGCGATCACGGGGAAGTCGTTGCAGGGGTGGCAGGAGTATCTATCGCCGTGGCCAGGCAGCGGCGAGAAGTGCATGGTGCTGGTGGCGATAGTGATTGCGCCGGAGTATCAGAGGCAAGGCGTGGGGAGTGCGTTGATTGGGTGGGGGACGAAGAAGGCGGATGAGATGGGGGTTACTTCTTGGGTGAGTAGTAGTGATGCGGGATGGAGGGCGTTTAAGGGCAAGGGGTTTGAGGTGATGGGCGAGTTAAGGGTCGATTTAGATGAGTTTGCGGAAGATGGGAGTAGAAATCCGGATGCGGTGGATGGGAAATGGGGAATGTATGTTTGGAGAGCTATGAGACGAGCAAGTGTGAAAGAGATAGATGTGAGAGACTGAAAGAGGGGATTAAGAAGTATGCCAATACGCTTCGCTCTCATTTTCTGGGTAGCAAGACTACATGATAGCTATACAAGTCCTGCGTATAAAGCTGTGAAAAGTCGCTTGAAGAGTAAGAAGCGGCATGGCCAGCTTATTCTTCCTAACCTCATGAACACCAATAATCCTATACCCCAGACAAATGCCTATGTCCCGCTATGCATGCTGATGATTCCCTGCCATTACTCCCACCAAACAAAGTCATTGCCTTTCCATTGCCTGTGCCTACGTTCCCCATGGTAATATCATTAAGAATTTCATCCCTCATACGTCCTCCACTTCGGTTATACGGTCCGTCATGTCGTTGTTGAGCAAGATCCTAGAACCGCGCTGCGATGCTGGGATCCCGTCTCGAGAGGCGCCAAAGTCAAGGACCTAGTTGATAGTTAGTATGAATCATGAATGTGGTCTATGCATCACTGACCTCAACAAACGTCAAATTATCACGTTGTACTGCTGCCACACATCTCCTTTCATCAAATTTAACTTGCCAGACTCCACTTAGATCCGTCAAGAGATCCTTGATGCATTCGCCAGTCTTAACGTTCCACATCTTCAAGGTTCTGTCAGATCCAGAAATGACCTTTTGTCCATCGTGTTGAAAACAAGTGATGGCGCCTGTGTGAGCGCTGAGTGTGCTTTTGCATTGCCCGTTCTCTGGGTCCCATATTCTTAACGTAGAGTCTGCAGCGGCAGACACAAGGCGCTCGTCACGAAGATCCAGTAAACCGACCAAGGAGGTATGGCCTTCAAGAGTGAACAAACATGCACCGGTTTCTAATGACCAGATCTTAACAAAGTTGTCCATGGATCCACTGATGCAGCGATCTCGCTTGTGGTCCAAGACTACGCTGTAAACTTTCATCGTGTGCCCCTGCAGACGATGCACAGTCTCTCCTGTGGAGATCTTCCACACACGTACTGTAAAGTCATAGCTGCCGCTGACCAGAGTATCTTGGTGAGCTGCAATAGCACGAACAGAATGATTGTGCCCGTTTAGCACACGTACAAAGTATGGGCAGTCAGCATCATTTGCAGGCGGTCCAGTCTGAATATAGCGCTTTGAACCCTGTTCGGGCAGCTTCCATACCCGAAGCTGGGAGTCGCGAGATCCAGTGATGATGAGCGGCTTCTCTGGCACCATGATTCGCTTGCCCTTTTCTGTCTGGCCTGTCTCAGTTGGCATGAGGATTTGAAGACAGCGGACTGTTGACGTGTGACCATGAAAAACCTGTGTGCAGAGACCTTTTTCAATGTCCCAAACACGAACTGATCGATCGGTAGAACCGGATACCAAGACATTCCCTTCATACTGTAAAGCCCATACTCCTCCTTCGTGACCCTCAAGCTTCTTCCGTAATTGACCTGTTTTGGTATCATAAACATGGATAAGGGTATCGTCGCTGCCAGTCAAAATTTTATCATCATCAAATTGAAGGCATGTGATAACATGTGCAGGATGAGCGGGGAAGGCTAGATGGTGGGGTTCGAACTTGCTGTTGGTCCAACTACGTTTGATCATAGAACGGCGCCGATATAATGATTTGAAGAGGTGCAGCTTTCTCAGACTCGGTAAGCCCAGTTGCGGATCGGGAACAGCTAAAGCAGCAGCGTTGGCTGCAGTGAGAGGGCCTTCAGACTTGTGGAAATTCGCACCGGAAGGATACTTTGAGATCATTTCCTGCGCTTTGTTTGCAAATTCGTGGCTCACCGCTCGTCGCTTTGCTCTCTCGGAACTTGAACTACCCATGACACGCTTTCTCTTTGTCGTGGATCGAACTTTACGTGACTCGGCTTCCATCTTCTGAAGGCCTCCATTTGCCATGATTGCATCGATAGGTGTTCCTTGAGTGCTAAAATCTTGCTCGAAGCCATCGGGTCCGTAAGGATCTTGCCATCCCCAACCTTGATGAATTGCTCGCTCAAGCTCGCCCTGCGGCAGAACATATCCATCCCTATCTAGTAGCTCCTTCCAGCCAGTCTCGTTGGTATCAATAACATTTCTCCACTGCTTGGAAACTCTTGCAGCTCGACACAAATCTTTATGGTCGAGAAAGCTGAGGATATGAAGGCTCAGTTCGGCTGGTAACTGATCCAAAAAGTCGCACTTCAGAGCAGGGTTCACGACATCAGCGATGACATGGAGTGTTTTTCTAGAACAGCGTCGTAGGAATTGATACATCATGAACGATTTCATATCATCCGACATCGAGTCGAATGTTTCCATCATTGTGCGTGCCTCGAGGATGGACGGGGCCTGTGGATCCGATACGGCGTAACTCCTATCACTTTTTTGGTACAGCTTTAAAGCCCTGGATTTAGGGTTGCGAGGATAATCCCCATCCATTGTTGCTTGGCTGTCCCCGGATTGAGTCGCGGGGCTTTCACTGCCGAGCTCTTCCATCTCATTGTCTCGATATGGGCCTACATGCAATTCTGCCGGAGCAAAGGTTGGCGACAAACCCGGACTTGGTAAACTTGCATTTTGTGCTGCTAGAGTATTGATGCTCGGTCTCTGGGCTGACGACTGTGCTAGAGCTGCATTTACGCTCTCGAACGGCTCTAAATCAGACTCGGCGATCGGTGGAGTAGCCACTGCACTGGGAAAGACATCTTCATTGGTGGCGTCTGTTGGACTTGCAGCTTCGTCGTAAGATGCACTTTGACTAAGCCCAGATTTTGGAGTATAGCTAGTGCCCAAAAGTGACGAGATCTGGCTCGGGTTGGAGGCGGGCTGGTCCAGCTCGGATGCATCTGGGGTTGCTGGTAGAGTAGTATTATGGATGTCTAACGCTCGATGTCTTGGTCTTCGCTCGCGGGTAGACGGGCGTTCTTCGTCGGTAGAATGATGCCCTTCGAAGTCCTTGGTTTTCTTCATTTGGCCGCGACCAGAAGAAATGGCTTTCCCCCGAACTGCTGGCATTCCCCTTGATGATCGATTACGAATAATAACTGCTTTCTTTCTGCTCACCCGTTCGCTTTGCTGGTCATCTACAGCTGGAACGTCAGACAATTCATCCTCTTTGGAACTGTGCACTGGACTGGAGTTTTGGTTATCTCGCAGATCCTATAAGTAACACGTTAGCGTACATGTACAAATTATACAAATGGCAGGAACATACCTCGTAGTAATACGCTGACGGCTCATCCTCACGGAAGCTGACCATTTGTCCATCTACTTCATAGGAGAATTTTGACAGCTCCAGGGGGGTTGGCTTCGAGGCCAAAGGGTATCGCTTCGGGTCAAGATTTTCGAGGGCTTGCGGCTTTGGCATAAAGAGAGGAGGATACGATCGCTTTGTAGTCGTCGTGGTCGTGATCGTCTTGGTCTCCACGCACTCAGCGAGCTCGATGTTTAGCCTTGCAGTACTGTGGGTTACAGTATCATCGCCTTCGTCCCATCCCACAGACACTGTATGACTTGTCTTGGGCCGTCGAGTACTTGGAGCGGTATCTGCAGTGGGGGCGAAAGGACTCGGAGATCCTTCCGGGGCGTATCTGAAGGGAGCAGCATGGCTGATTTGAGCAGACACGGCTCTGCGTTTAGGGTGCGAACGTGAAGGCGGATTCATGCTGGTATGCGTTCTGCTCGCCGTGGATATTCGTGAAGCTCGAGGTCGGCCAATCTGCCCCTCTCCTACCGTGCAGTCTGGACGCGTCTCGAACCCGATATCACACGAACGCGTGGAAAAGCCACAGCTTTACACTGCCACCGAAAAGCTGTTAATATGCCCGTCCAACCATAGCCAACGTCCTGACAAGCCGGAAGATGGTGAAGTTGTAGGAGCGTGCAGGCTTGGAAATCGTGGCCGTCACACAATCAAGGGAACGGAGTTTGCCGCCCGGTGGCGTGCTATGGAAAAGGCGGCAAGGAGGTCGGGAGTAGAGTCTCGAGGAAGACAACGCTGGCCAGTGTACGAGCCGGTCGGTATTTGCACGATGGTAGAGATTGAGCGTGGGTGTTTGTTGGCGCTACAGATAGAAAGACACTGCGCGTAGGTGCTTTCGGGAGCCGGATTTCCTGCCCCCTCTCACCGGTCTGACTGCCTCGACGGTCGAACCGAGCCCACTTACTGTACTACTGAGGGCCTCGCAGTTCGTTCGCTTTGTGTGCACGGATGCGGTTAGTCGAGCCGAGCGAAATTGTTTCTTCAGGCGTCGTCAATGTCAACATCACATCACAACAACGAACCAAGCGAGCAAACATTCAAGCCGCCATGGATCTTGCCTTGGTGACGTCCGCTGGCACGCCCCGACTGTAGAGAAAGTTACGACTACGCAGAGGGCCGTCGCCTGGATCCCGTCCGTCAAGACCCCAGGCACAATCATCCAAGGGGCAATGAAACACAGCCCGACCCTTCACTGGCGATGTCTCGCTGCGTAGGTCTGTTCAACGCGAGACTTTCATTGTTGTTGGCATCCTGCCCCACAGCCTCGAGATTTGCGGTGGTCAAGGATCCCTGGAATTCGGTGGGCTTGCTTTCTTCATAGCATCTTTTTCGTCGATGGCTGTTTTGCTTAGTCCGATGGATATGACAGACTTGGAAGTGTTCAATTCTCTGCGTCGAAACCGTTGCATTGGTGACTTCCACCGCTATCTGCGTGCAGGGTCGTTATGGTGCTCTGCATGCCTGAGCCACTTGACCAGCCCTGATGGATTGTGAGTAGAGAAACCCAATGTGCCAGAGGGATGTCAGCAGTTCAGCCGATGGTAGTATTATCATCTCTTCCTCCATCCCAGGTCCCGCTGGAACTGTAATTCTCATGCACCACGGATTGCCGACATGGCTAAAGCTTTTCTTCTGTATCTACGCTAGTTTATACGTGAAATAAGATAGACATAGACACTGGTATGTGCTAAGTCATCGATTCAAAGCATGGTGGTTAGTAGAGGAGGTTTCTTACGCCGGTGGTCAGAGAGCGGCCTCAACTGCCTTTGCAGCTAGATTGACATTTTGGTCTTCAGTTTGGTTTTCCCAGGCTGCTTAAGAGTTTCATGGCCGTAACCACTACTTGGACTTCGGCCTGTCCACAAGGTAGGTACTAAAGTGAGATGCGAATCTCCCTTTCCATTTCAGGCACCCTCCTCTCGCTTGCACCAAAGTCGCGTTTTGGCTCCGTTCCTCTTACATCTCACCCTCTGCCTTATCAATGTTTTCCACATCTCAAGAACCGTCAATTCCAAGGCCCCTCATTCTTCCTTGCTCCCAGAAGTGACAGTACAAAGGACCATCTGCGCTCTGATCGTCCCTGAACTCATCCTTACGATAACACCATCGTACAGCTCTTTTCCCTCGTATCCGCATTAACAATAGCAGCATGCCCCCCCAAAAACGCAAGAATGGTAGATTTACTAAAGGCGGCAAATCCACCAAGGGCATCCAAATTCAACCTGTTCGATCTGATTCGCAAACACTGTCTGACCAGAACGAACGTTCTCAAGATCAAGTTCCTCAACGCAAGCAACTCACAGATATCTCAAATGTCGTGCCGCCGGTCCTTGTAACCAAGGTTCAATGTGTGGAATATGTTCTAACTACGATCAAGCTTATAACAGCTACTGTAACCCACAGAAGGTACGTCTGTTCTGTAGACGTATGCTTATTGCTGCTCTTGCCAACTTATTGACCGCAGGAACATCTTCAGTGATGCCAATTATGCGCACATCAATATCGACATGGATGCTTTGGTAGCTTCACATGATGCCTTACTCGAGTGCGAGGTTAAAGGCTACGATAGCACCAAAGATTACGACATGCTAGCATATTGCTTCCGGCCTGACGGCCACCCTCGTATTAAAAAACTTCTGCATTTGATCGTAAGATTATGAACTAAACAAGACCACTTCTCCTGGACTGATATCTGCAGGATGTTGGAGCTCGAGAAGCGCTAGAGCGAGGATGGTTGAAAAGCTTCGATATCATCTTCCACGACTCTGGCAACAAAATCATTGAGCGATGGGGAATCAAAATCAAGTATAATGCGGGCACGCCTAGCATTCACGTTCTGTCTCCCTCGTCCTCGCAAGCTCTAACGCAACCGGCTATGAAACAATTGGAAGATGTTGCAAAACAACTGACAGAGGTTCTCTTTGAAATTTGGCCAGATGTCCTCGAGATGGGTGATTTTCCAAGTGAGAATGCAAACCACTCTTCCATTTATAAGAGCTGATGCTTGAAATATCTAGATGGGACCAGGATCGCTGTGCTTCTAGGATGGAATAACAAGGCACCACCTCAATACTCTCCAAGAGGCTGCCGTCCTTACATCCAAGATACTGATCTGGCTGTCTTTGATCAGAAAAATGCTCGAACGTTTACAAAGGGTATAGAGACTGGCTTTGTTGGGTTTGACTTTCCTCCAAAGGGAGTTATGGCTATCTACTGACTTCTTCAGTGTGGAATTTGATGTTGAACATCCTACAACTACGGACGAAGATTCCCAAGAGACCATCCAAGAAGTGGGAAATGACAACGAGGTCCTAGACATGAAGGAATACGAGCAGCAAGGATTACTCAAAAATATGGTTGGGGATCTGCCTCTGCCCTGAAAACACTGCTTACTCTCTAAGGCCCTACCTCTTAGACAACCATCGTTACTGGACACACAAGACACTGTAGAGCTTCCTCAGTCTAACCTGAGTGCTAAGAGCCCATCTCGACGTAGCACAGCTGTAGTAAGTATAGATTTCCTTGAATGAGTACTATACTCGACTAGCCACTAATGCTTTGAGAAGGTCACTACACCACAATTGCCTGACAGAGCTGCTTCGAAGAACTTGAACTTGAACTTGTATCGCACACCACAGGTTCGTGCGCAAGGATCTCCATCGTTATCACCTGCAGGTTGGGATGATACTACTTTGGAGGGCACACCTCTCATAACCCCGACCGCGAAAAAGCACGTTCGGGATTTCAGCGAGTTCAAGAATGAGCCGTACCTCGCTCCAAACTCTGCATCAGAGATATCTCAGGCGACTGAAAAGCGAGTTAAGCGGTTTGGCCCCGGTGCATTCTCGAGCCTCGATAGCCCGATTAATCATACCCAAAGTTCGCATTCGCTGAAGGAACTCCAACTGCGCGGGCATTGCAAAACCGGGACTTCTCCTTAGCCCTTTCACTTAACAAAGTAAAGCGAACGATAATTGCTATTTCCCAAATAAAAAGAATCCCTATCATGTTGCTAGGAAGTATTTATTGGGTTCTAACATCTTCAACAATAAAATCGTAGCACTTAGTTGTTTCCTTATCGAAGCGAGGTCCAACTGCATAAAACGTCGTTCCTGTCACCAAAAGCTTGTTCTTTGTATGTAGCTAGCTACCTTGTTCAATGCATTTTGCTGCTCGTTCTGTATCGTTCTTCTTCGCGCATCATGAAAACCCATGGGCCAAACAGTTCAGTGCTTGGCTCAGACAAGACGTATTGTCACATAGATAGATCCAAAAAGGGGTGGTTTTGCGGGAGGGTCACAGTATCAGTGAATGACTCGCACGGACTACTACGAGTTGCAATAGCTTTGCAATGACAGATGAACTAGTGATCAGATCGTGGCTTCTGCGACGAAGTATTGGACTGTGTCGAACTAGTTCCTAGGGCACTGTTACCCGAAGCACCTAGTTGGGCTACCTGGGTCAGTTATTGGGTGGCTGGCTGGCGTGGCTGGCAAGCCAAAGATTTGACACTAAGATCTGCTAAATTCTCAGTCAACTGTCACTATCGCGGTATCACGGTCACTCCTGGGGGAAGATGGTGGAGTAAGGTGCACTTCTCTCTGGGCTTCAGATCTGATCACAGTGTCAGATGGGAGCCGCGATATTGCAGGACCCTCGGGGCGGGGTAATGATGATGACCATTGAACCGCACGCTTCATCATGTTGTTTATCGGCTTCCCCTCGGCATGACTTGAGCACTGATCACCGATCACACATCATACATCTGCAGACCTCTCAAGAAGAAGCTACTGGACTGAGTAGATCCATTGTCCCAGCTTCTGTAACGGTTGCTGTCTGACCATCCTCGAAGATGGAAGTCTGATGGGACTAGGTGATCCTCGATGCCTCAAGGATGGTACTGTAGATGGCCGTGTGGCATCTAGGCCTAATGCTGATCTGGTCCCTTTCCCCTCGTGCTCCTCCGGTCGATGAGCGCTAGCCATGAAACCAGTATCCCTGCCAGCAGCCAGGACATGCCATGGCAGAAATATTGGAGACCACCTTTTAATGAAACTTCAAACTTCCAAAAACTTCTGGTTTTGAGCTTCGGACGTGCCGTCGACCTGTCTCCTCCAGATCGTATTCGGTCCCGTCTTACTCTGTAGCAGCTAGCTGGCTGGCTGGCTGGCTAGATCTGGGCTTTCATGATCGGGCACCTCAATGCGACTGGAACCATGCAGTCCCTGACGTTTGAACAGGCCGACTTAGACATGCAAATCAATGCATGTGTTGTCGTAGGACCTACGGGTGAGCGGTGTAGCACAAACAAACAAGTCCCTCTATATCGGCCGCAGGAGGGATGCAAGACGGGTAGGATTCCTGGACGAAAGGCGGACGAATGGGCGGAAGTATGGTAGAACGGGAGGCCAGCGATCAAATTTCAGAGCATCCCGAACGGGAAATCTCGCATTTCAACTTGCTAGGTGGTGTACTTCCCGCTCCCAAGCGAAATCATCGAAACAATTAATAGATATTCGAACCAGTAAGCTGCCTCGGTGGAGATCACGAAGAAACTGATAAGAATGGCTGGGCACAAATGGTCTGCTACACATGTTGCATCTTGCAACAGGCCGAGGTCTCCGCGACCATTGCTCACCTATCCTTTGCTGTCTTCTCAAGCTTCGTTGCGTCGTCAGATGCTGCGTAAGGGGTTCATGCTGTCATCGTCGTGCACCACCTCGAACGACGCTGAGCATCCAGTCGTGCAGTGGGCAGTCGGTGATTGCTGCCCTCACCTCCATGTTGCTGATATCAGGTCGAGGAGGCAAATGCATATCGCATAGGCCGAGGGAAGAGGATGCCTCGTGGTTGTGGAGTTGTGATAGGACGCTACGACTTCTTGGACAGCGATCATGGCTGCCCGGTCCTAAGCTTGTTGGTCGCAGACTCCCGGGCTTGGATGCGGCGACAGCCAGTGTGATACTCTTCTTCGTGCCATCTAGCGCGCGAAGGGCCGTGAACGTCCTTGTGCTCTGGTCTGGCACCGCTGACATCTCGTGAATGTCATCTCATCGCAGGTGGCTGCCATGGCGCACAACGGTTGCGTAGACCTCCCACTAAGACCACCTTGCAGCTGTCATTTACCTCTGTGCGCTGCATCTCTCGATCGGATGTGGTTGTGGTCCCATCGTATGAGGTGCTCTCTTGCTCACTGTTCCCCCATTGTGATCTGCATATGCGCTCCGTGACCAACCGTGATGTCCCTGGAAATACGCAACGCCAGGGTGCTCATCGCTTCCGTGTCATGTACAGTAACAGTGCGATTGGTGGCTTCGACCCCCAAAGGTTACGCAGGCGCCTCTTGGATGCCGCCGACATATACAATACCCCCCCTCTGCGGTTGCCATGGTTCTACAATGGAGGAGCTTCACCACTCAGGTAAGGAGGTCCCATGGACGACCTGCCTCGGGGCGAGAGGACGACGGGCTGCGGGCTCCGGACTACTGCCCGCTAGGCCTTCTTAGACATCCTAATTCGAAAATTCTCTCCAGCCAGCCGGTGTAATTATAGCAGGGCAAGCCATCTACGGCACAAGTTGCGAGTAACAGAGGGTGTTAAGTCACGGCAAGCATGGTTCATGGTTATGGTAGTCGAATACTTTATCTCCAAAGGGACTTTGTCCTTGGGCTCCACTATTGGATGTTTTGTCCTGGCGGATCCTGACTGCCACTCGAAGCCGAAGCCATTCCGCTCCAGGACGCGCGAACGACCGCACCATGCACCACCAGTGCCTCCTGTCTTGTCTTGCGCCGTGCAGCTCAGGATTCCGGCATTGAAGCTGTCTGCGCCGCTGCTACAGGACAGGACAGGACCGGACAGGACATGCTGAGCTAGTTCTGCGCGCGAATTGCGTCTCTGACTTGTCGCTTGCTGTGGCCTAGGATGGGCCAATCAATAATATTGGAGATTGGCAGATTGTCTTCAGCACGGTCTCCATCAATATCTCGCCAGCCCAGCTTATCCCAGGCCATGCCATGCCATCCCATCCCCATCCATGATCCCAAGCTCTCCGCTCGCAGATATGAAAGCCCGAGCGTCCCCAGTCTTGCGTGCCTTTGCTTCTATTCTCCTCCCTCTCGTGCTCTTCTCGCCCTGCTCGCGTCCTATCTTCAGACTCATGCCCACAGCCGATATACGTGAGCTCAGTGGCCTAGTAACCCGTGGACGGGAAGGGAGATTATCTGCCGACCTGCGTGCTGTACGACCGGCTGAGAGCCATTGACTGTTACCAACCCTTCTCGAGACACCTCACTGACGTCGACTTGGACTCCTGCCATGTATCGATGACAGTCGGGACGAAACGAAGCTACGAACATAACATTCCACCGAGAACTGCAGCCACCGTGTGTGCGCTTGCAAGTTCTATAGCGAAAGGCTTGGGCACGGTGACCTGGTAGGTGTTCATTGTCTGCTGCCACCAGGACCGACTTAGGGACCGGCGCAGGCATGGGAGGGCGATCTAAGTTCAGCTTCCCAATTCCCGGGCGCAAACATACCAAGGAAACCAAACCGAGGCGGGTGCCTCAGTCTCCAGTATCGGTAACCTCAACATCGGGACTTTCCAAAGCGCAACGACTCCTGGGCACGGATGGCGATCTCAATATTGATTCTCCGACATGGGATGATTTTGCTGCGCGCAGCGACGATCAGTCGTGGAGGAGCGGGAGACCTCGGTCGAGTGGGATGAGCATTTCTGTCGTCTCTGAATCTACACAAGGTAGCGAGAGCGGCCAGGATCGATGGGAGCAGGAATCGGGAGTGCTTCCCAGGCCGCGGATGCATAACAAGGCTTCTTCGACTTTTCTAGGTCAGCATTACAATGACGATGCCGGCACGGATACATCAAGTCTTTCGCGGAGGGTGCGCAATCAGGATTCTTCTTCTACTTTGAGATCACACTATGACAGGCAAAAGAGCCCCTTGGCCATCTCGCAGCAGACGTCGGAATCTTCAGCCCGGGACCTGGCGTTGCGAAAAGGCTATCCTCCCATCACGCAACAACAATATCCCCGAAGCCCAATGCTACAGACTGACAATTCCGATCCCTTCCACGAGAGATTCTCGGACAGTCTTGCGGGTGAACCACTGGAGGATGATAAGTCACGGAAAAAGCCAGCTAGGCTGGACCTCTCCAGACTGTTCGCCAAGTCAAAGGAGCTCACTAGTGGTGCAGTAAGTCCATCCGCTTCCTCGTTGAAGACCAATGGTTCTGGACTGCCCCCGCTATCAAGTCGGAGGAAGTTGAACAAGGCTCTTTCTAAGGAATCATTGCAGTCGCAGAGGCATAGCATTCGCTCGGATTACACGACTCAGTCTGCGCCCTTGAGGGCGGAGGACTTCCCCCTGCCCAAGCGGTCAGAAAGCTTCAGTACGAATGCCAAGAATCGAGAGACACATGGAACGCTGTATCAGTTATATGATCATTATGAGCAGCTTCCTATGAGATCGCCATATATGAGCCAGATCCCAGAATCAAGAGTGGCGGACGGGCCTGAGATCGGGCTACGCAGACCACACCAACATCCTGCTCCAATGCCAACACCACCCAAATCCAGAGACTCACGTGCAAACCAAGAACCGCAGTCGATTCCAGGCAAAGAGGCATTCTCTTGGAAGAATGTTCGCAATAGTATGGCTTCTAGTACTGCATCTCCAGCATATGCAAACTCAAGTGCAGCTAGCATATCTAGTCGAACCTCGAAGACGTCAAGGCACACCAGCACCAGCATGTTCGAATCTAACCTTCAACAAAATAGCGTCCTGTCGCTATCCTCAGATTCCGAGTCGGACGATGGAACAGATAATTCGAGCCACATATCACTGCCGGCTCGAAATCCCTTGAGGAATTCCATTGCGCAAACTCAAAACATGCCGGTGGCTCAGCGGCCACGACAACTAAGCAAGGCCTCAGATACGTCCAAGTCTAGCCAGAATACCAAGCCACCGTCCAGAACAGCTTCCAAAAGTCCTGCACACCGAGCACCAACGCACAACAAGCCGTTAGCTATTCCCGAGCTGAAAATCTCGGCAGCGACGCCGACACCACCTCGCAAATCCGGCCCAGGTACAGATGCAGAGCGGCAGGGCTCCTCGCGGCAGGGTTCCTCAGGTCAGAGACAGAAGCCATCGAAGAAAGCCTCGTCGATTGCTTCTATAACTTCACAACCCACCCCGCCACTTTCTCCTAGCTCAATAGAGATGCAATCGTCTTCTGCACGCAGCAGTCGGTACATGGCTGTGACCAAACAAGAAGAGGCTTTACTTGAGGCACTTCGACAGAAGCGCGCCAAGATGCGCGAGAAGATCATCAAGGAGCATGAACGAGTGAGGACACCGCCTGAAGCCAAGCAGCAGGAAAGGTCTCGGTCTCGCATCTCGGAGACTTCGTCCGCGAGTACGGTTCGTGGCAACTCCGCCAACCGCCCAAAGGAAGAGATCCTCCTCTATCTAAACACACCCGTCGCTGATGGCCGCGCAATTGATGCCCCGGAACCCTCCCCAGACTTGAGCGACTTCCTCAGTTTCGGGTCCGATGACGAGACTACGCCACGAAGCAGTCTCATCTATGCACCATCTTCTCGGGGCCAGCCCAGACCGGATTCATCCGTCTCTCCCAATCCAAACGAGCGTGCGAATGCTAGCTTCAGTCCCATGACACCTCCCACCACGGTCAGACTCAGCGCCGTGGGGTCAACTACGGGTTTCCCGGATTACCGCAAGGAGCAGAAGACTAAAACTAAGAACGGCAATTCTGGTGTGCGCTTTGTGGATGACATAAATCTCCAGCAGGGCTTCTCGGAATCAGAACATCATCCGGAATTAATATGGGGCATCTCGGGACATGCCTAAACTACCTGGGGCTTAATTGTTAAGGGTTACGATACTACAAAGAGAGACCTAAACACCATGGTCTACTAGAACATTCTCTTGTTGTTGCACTAATACTGGGAAACTGCATCCCCAGCTCTGTATGAAAGCATACAACCCTCGTGCCAAGGCGCCTGATAGGCATGAATTTCCACCATTGGTTTCATTTGTTCATTCTTCTTCCGGAGCATGTATTAGCGGATATTTTTTTCCTAGGACAACATCCACCATTCGTCATTCATCGGCATATCATATTACGGCGATATCTTCCAGGCTACCCTATAAGTCCTACACAGACTTCATGCACAGTTTCCCCCGTCGCCTTGATTGGTTCAATCAAGTCAGACATTTGTTACTGGCAGATCCAGATGATGGTTGCTCTCTCTCTCTTTGCGTCATTATATTGCATACATTCTTATGTCTGGAAAGCGGGCTAGCGGCGGTTTTAACATGGTTGGGAGAAGCGTGGCCCGGCGGTCATTATTTTTAAAGGTGTTCTTATATTTTCATTTTCTCGCCGCTTACTTCGAATATTACTTCTATCCAGCGGCGAGGAGTTGCAATATCTCTTATGGGGGGCGGACGGTAGGAACGTGCATTTGCATTGCATGATATGGTGTTGCTGTGGCAGTTTTCAAAGTTCGAGGTCTGAGTCTGAGTGGTGGTGGGATCGATCGCCGGTGCGGGCTGGCAGCGCATGTATCTGCTGCGAGCACACGGTTTTAGAGTGGACGGTTCCCGGCGTGGGTGTGTGTGGGTGTGGTTGGCTGTTTGTGTGTTAATAAAATTCCTGGGGTAGGGTGGAATTGGGTGCATTGGGATTGGGAGGAGTGAGAGATGAAAGTAGAGATGAGATGAAGATAGACGTAATGATATACCCCCTTGCAAAGTCGATTGTCTCGTGTGCTCTGGTTGGTACGTCTGAAGAGGACGTCACTGCTGTGAAGGAAGAAAGCAAGAGGTGCATGAAATTTCGATACTTCTGCTTCTGCGTCAAGAATTGGACTCTAAATCTCTTGGTAGGAGATCCTATTTCAAACTCTCTCGTGAACCCCCCCCCCCCCTCTTTTACTCTGCCTTTCTTTGCCCTGGAAGGTCTAATTCTCCTCATATCATCTCTCCCCACTGACGTTGAACCAGAAACCACCTGCAGCCTGTTTGGGGAATCGGGGAGAAGGGGATGTGGTGAAAAAAGAGGTTTGGGGGAGACGACTACAAGTCCAAGAATCCAATCAACAACTGCCGGCCCTCTACCCT